>JACEGR010003471.1:0-104271 GCA_014170235.1 Listronotus bonariensis | reverse complement strand
ATATATATATAAGATATAAAGGGTACGACAAAAGTATGGCGTTACAGACATGCGTGCAAAACTGTCACATTGGAGCGATCATGGTCAGTTTTGGTTAGTTAAATCTTTTTTTTACTTCTTAATTATGCGAATTAAAACAAAAACTAAACAGAACTAACCAAGACACCTTCAAGCTGACAGTTTTGCATGATTGTCTGCAGTGCTTTTAACCAATCAAATTACAGTAAAAAGCACAGGACTGTTTACTGCAGTCTAACATTTAACTACAATTAAAGTAACAAAGTCAGAGTCTCAAATTTGTCAAATATATTAAAAGGTGACATGTTTCGCCGTCTCCGGCATCATCAGACCTAACTATTTAAAAACAACAGTTACATTGACAGAACAATAAAATAAATAATCAATTATTGATTGTTACTTTAATTGTAGTTAAATCTATGTTGAGTCTCTTTGAGAAAATGGACAGATTCTTAAGCAGTCTAACATATCTAATTAATATTTATATTTGAAAAGCTCCAAATCAAAACGCAATTTTTAGAATACCCCACAATTTGTATTTCGCGTTTTCTACTTATGAATTTTAAAAAGTATTTTAATCAAAATATATAATATTTATGTATTTATAATAAAATTTATTTAGATTCAACAACTTTTTAAACATAAATAATAAAACGAGAAGTAAAACTATTAAAATGCAATTTATCAAAAACTGCGTTTTAATTTGGAGCTCTTTATTTATTTTTCAGATTGGATCAAATGTAGTATTTTTTTAAAGTTCTTTGAAGTATCTTTTTAAAAGTGATATAGGTAATATACAAGGTATTTCATTAAAAAAATCATATTTCTTGTCGTACCCTAGATATCTTAAGAAATAATAAAAATTATTTTTTTGAACGATAAAAAATAAGAAAAAATAAGAGGTGTAAAATACCGTACAAAGAGCTACTTATTGTTAATAATAAAGATAAAAGTACACTTTTTACAAATTGCATAAGTAAAGCTCCATTTACTGCAAGAGCACGAAGAGATAATAAATTATTCTATGATTTCACAAGTAAAAATTAAAAAGAAAACAGAAATAATATACTGCAAAGACAAAGAAAAGCAGTGTAGGTGCCAAAGACATTTCAACAATAATGCCCACTCTGGTGTCTGTAAAAAGTCGGTCAGGGGTGAAAAGCAGCTCGGCATGAGCAAGTTTATTGTAATTTCAATGCGGCATCGTAAAACAAAGCCTTGAAGTTAATGAGGTAATATTTTTTTATAAATTAATTTTAAATACGTGTATCATGTACCATTATTTATATTTTACTGTATGAATGTATTTTAACTACACTGGTCTAATAAGAAAACCTATGATAAACATGAAGCATTAAGGGTGCTACTTATACAGAGTAATCAATCTTAAGTTGGCACTATTGCTTACTCCTTTATTATTGGACATACAAATTCGGTTAAATTAGTGAGGTTGTAGTATTTTTTCCATTGGTTAATGTGCTGCCAACAGAAAAACAAATAAACATCGGGTTTTCGATTTAAAGCAAAAAATGCAGTTCTTTTAAATATGACACCTTGTATATTATATCATCAGTCAAAAGCTTTAAAAAAAAGTTTTCTTTAAATATATCCAATTTTTAATAGTTTCGGAAATATGGCCATCCTTAGGAATTTTATGAATCACCCTGTATAATAGATTACCGTTAAATAGATATTTTAAAGAGCTTTAGGAAAATTATCCTATCCAATATCTCTACAGCTCTAAGCGATAAGCATTAAGTAGAGTCGTAGATAAAACGGGCATTATAAACGGTCTTTTTATAGGAGTGATAGTGTTTCAAATAGAGATTTCTCGGTTTCTAAGCCATATCGCGAAAAACCTGCGCAGAGTACCGATGACGGCAACGATTTTTTTTGTAAAAATAGTGTGAGGTCGGCTAGTACTAAATATAGCAACACCTAGAAATTAAATTATATTTATTGGAAACCAAGAAATCTTTATTTGATGTACTATCACTCTAATTAAAGGACCCTTTATCTACTATATTTAACCGACTTCAAAAAAGAAGAAGGGTATATGTTCTACACCTAAGTATGTATTTTTTTAAATTTAATTTAATATAATTTTAATATTTTGACACCCTGTATTTGCCAAACGATCAACCTTTTAACTGAGGTAAGTTGCAATAAATCGTTGTATCTTGACATAAGAAAATTATGATAACACTTTGTACAGACCTTTTAGAGAAACCAATGTGACTTTGATGAAACGTAAAGGACATTTTTTGTGTGGAATAAAATGTTTAATCTGCAATATCTTGAAAACCGTTGTTCGTAGCGATATTTACTATGTGTAAGTCTCGATATAAGTATACTTTTTTAATTACAAAATATAGAAGAATATAAATTCTAGGGTCCTTCTTCTCCCGAACTTACCTGAATTCCGCTTCGCGTAGGTCGCCTAGTGCTTTTGCGTGCGGCAAAGTATCACTTTGTTGGGATAATAACTATTTTACCTTAGTTACGATAACCTATTTTTCATTTGGGGAGACGCCCGACAACCTATGATCAATAATATTGATGTTGGTAATTTTTTCATTTTTAGATTTTTAGTTACAAATCTAAAAAACATTTATTACTGTGTCAAATTAGGATATTTATAAGCTATAATCCTAACATAAAACTGTAAAACATTGCAATTGTATTTGTAAGGCAGAAAAGGAATTAAAATAATGTTTGAATCAATGTAATAAGCTTCAGTATTTTTCTTGTGTTATGTGGGTGATGTCTTCTCGTATGAAATGATGAACGATGGACCATCCCAATGGGCACATCTGAGATAATGACTGAGCCAGTAATTACGCCTAAAAAGTTGGTTGGGGGCGATTGAATGAAAGTGAAATGAGTGAAAACCTGCTGGTCGAGTTGTCGATCGGCGGCGCGGCGGTCTTCACTGCGAGCTGGTGCATGCTGCGGATGTTGAACTAGGTTTGTCTCAAGGTCTTCGGCCATGGGAGCGCAGGAAGTGTGACGAAGACTTAAAGACAGACAGCAGGACCGGCCTTGGGCGTACGCGTATATTACCATATTCGAATAGCAATTAGTTTTTATCGTGCGTGCTTGATGGGTTTTTATTGAATTTTAAAGAAAAACATCAACACTGTCTGGCGCTTTTAGGACACTCATGTATTTTTAATTTAATGCCTAATCGCTTTACTGCGATGTGTTGCTGTTGCTTGCATAATCATTCTCAGTAATTAAGAGAATATTAATAACTGTAGCTGATGTTTTAAAAATTATTTATACACCTGGTGCTAGCTTGATACCTTCCAATTGACTTTCACTGTGTTAAACACTAGCAGATGGAGATTAGACATGCAAAATGCAAGCATGTAAGCATTCCGGTTAGGATAACATATCGGGCACGCTTTGTTGTAGCGTTACTGCCTTTTCATATTAGCGAAAGACGGAAATACGGGCGACGGACCAACGCTATCAAAGTGTATGGAGTCAAATGAAACCTTTCATACGCAGAGAACGGGGAACGTCGGTAAACTCAAAGGCTTCGTATAATTGTTTATCTCTCTGTCCGTCAAAACCGGTTTAGTGTGTAAAGGCGCTTAGACAGTCTCCTTTCCACGCACTGGCAGAAAATTCACATTGAACGTTTTGAAGTGGCACTCGGTGTATATTTAAAAGTACAATAAGAAATTATATTTTTTACCAAATACTATCCGCCGACGGTTTGTACAATTTAACTTCGTTAAAACTGAATTCGCCAAGCAAAAAGAGTGTAAAAAATGTGTAAATGCGTCTATTTCTTAAGTTTTGCACCACAGATTTTAGATTGTAAGATGTGAGTACTTCATTCTATATTAAATAAAAAAGAGTACCTTTGTACGTTACATCACATGTTACGCTGATTAAAAACAATAAGGCGTCGGCCCCGATACTAAGTGTAAGCGGCCAGCGTAGAGTGTTTGCTGTCTTTGATCTTTATGGGAGAATTAAAGAACTTGTTTTTTTTTAAATCAGCCGGCTGCAATAGTCCTGAGCAAAAAGCCCTGCCACTGGCCGCTCAAAACGAACAAATATTATACGCGGAGCGTTTCGTAATGTATATATTTAAACTGGTTTAAAGACGCTGTCTACCACAAAATATTGTAGTCACTACCGGCAGCATAAAGAGGATTGATACTTTCCGCTAAACGCTTACGCTTGTTATCGTGACCGAGGCTTTAAAGGCGTTACCTCATGTTATTAACGACGACTTGTCAAATCACTGTAGGCCAGTTTTTAGTCTTACGACAAAATTTTAACGGTTAAACATACAACAAATATACACATCTTGCCAAAACTACATTAATTTGAAAAAATAATTTGCTGCTCACCTTGGATTGCTAAATCCGATTCTGCACAAAGAACTGCATGGAATTCTCAGCATCGGACAAAGAACCGATGCATCACCAAAACAAAACAAATGTTTTCTTCGGTAATTGGCGCTTTTTATTAATTGAATTACTATTAACAAGACCTTAATTAAGCGATACATCGATTGGTATCACAATGTTGTGAAATATTGGTAGGATGGTATTAAGCTTTATTAGATACAATTAAGTTGCGAGTATTATGGTTTGTTCATATTTTTGTAAAGCGATAAACTTGCAGTATTTATACGAGGTTATTTATGGTTAAAACAACATACAGACTGTACAGCTTGTTATACGACAGGCTGTACAACTTTATTAAATTCGACCGTCGCAACGATAATTGCATAATCTGGGGCATTATTGTTTAAAAAGTTGTACGACAGATTAGATGTGTCTGTGGGCAAGGTCTATTCACCGTTTGGCACCGATTAATAACGTAACAATGTCTATACAACCGTCGAAACGATAATTACATAGTCTGTGGGTCATTTAAACCTAAATTCATATGTACCGGGTGCCAAGTTATAAATTTACACTCCCCTTAACTTTTTATTTTTTACTGTACATAACATTTTAAAATATCAGTTTGTTGGGGTAATTCTGTAGTTTTTGACTTATTAATCAGATTTCAATTATCTCTTGATAGTATATAGGGTATGACAAAAAGTATGATTTTTATAAATGGAACACCCTATATATTTTTGCATCATTAAAAGATCTTTTAAAACCCTTTAAAAACATACCATATCTCATATATACCTAGTTTAATTAGTTTTTAAAAAATGACCATGCAAATCTGAAAAATAATTTTTAGTTTCCATTACAAACGTAATAAACTTACATTTCCCAAACTTCTATTATTTTTTAACGTATATAAAAAATAAAAACACCATTTTGTTGAGATGACTTTGTAGTATCTGTATCTTTCATAAGAATTCTTTTTCTCTCAAAATATACAGGGTACGACAAAAGTATTTTTAATGGAACACCCTGTATAATAAATCACGATTTAAAATATAATTTAAAGAGCATTACAAAAATACCATATTTTATGGGTTTATTTTTAGTGGTTTTGGAAATATGGCCAAAAATAAAATTATTGGGCAATTATTGCCATATATAACATACCTACATACCTAATTGAAATTTACACACACGTATTCTTTAGATTTGAATGACCATATTTCCGAAACTAATGAAGATAGATATATAAAATGTAGTATTTGTTTAAGTTTTGAGTTAACCCAAGAAACTAATATAATTAATTATTTTGGACGATAAAATATAAAAAGTTAAGGATGGTGTAAATTTATAACTTGACACCTGGTACATATCGTGGATGTCTTAAGTGAACTAAGTAATATTTTATTCATATGGATCTTCAAGATTTGGGGATATGCGTAGAAGCATTCAGTACACGATATAAGTTTCACATTAGTCTCAATATTTCAGAGAAAATATTGAGACTAATAAGTGTATAAAATTTTGTGCATAATGATGTATCTTTTGGAGTTGTTTTGTTGGAAACGACATTGCAATGAATCATATTGGTCAATTATTAAGATCTGTTGAAAAACGTATAAAAAGGAAACACGTCTTCTATTGCAATTGATGGACAAAACAGAAAAAGTTTATGATAAGCAAGGGATCGTAAATAAATAAAAAAAATTCTGAGTGGATGTAAGAATGCTTATATAATGAAACTAACTAACAAAAATAATAAACCGGAACTAGTTATAGTGTTAATTATGTCAACTTTTGGCAACGTCATCAGTTTTTAAACAAAAGCATGTTTAATCATACCAGCCGATAAATAAAAAACAAGCAATAAATTTCTTAATCCTTAATAAAACATAAAGAAACAGGTGAGGATTTAGTACCGTCAAAGGAATGTATAAAGTAATTTATCAAATATAAAATTTGTTTATTAAAATTTCTTTGAACTAATATTTACTCAGCATACAGTGTAAATCATTTAATTTAATAAATAAAGGCCACGTTCAAAGATATTTGTGCAAATTATTATACTGTATTGATGGTCACATACTAATCATCTTTCATACCTAGGGTTGCCATCCGTCCGGGTATATACAGGGGCGTATCCAGGGGGGCACTCGGGCACGTGCCCCCCCAGAGCCCTAGGCCTAGGATTAACCTATATGTATATAGTTATTTAAAATATTTTTTTTATTGAGTATTCTACTAATAAAAATAAAATTTTATGAATAATACGGCCTGATCTCCATATAGAAGGTCTGCCGCTGGGCTTTACAAGGATCTAGCGACAGCCCCTAACTATCGTCTCTGTGCTTCCATGCATGATTGGTTGCATACCTACTGAGTGTAATGCGTAGTAGTATCGCGTTTCGCGCTTATGTGATTGTGTATAGATGCTTTTAACAGAAACCGCGCATTTTCCATTTTGCAATACAGTTTATTTCGTTTATCTTTCTTTAGTGATTTGAAAGCATACTTGAAAGTTTGGTTTGTTAGTTTGTTTCCTATTGGAGGTTGGGATCCACCGAGCTAATATTAGGGCAAATAATGCAAGAGATTACTACAAAATTAATGTTTTTGTACCTTATTTGAATTATTATATAGTAACCCTCCAAGAAAGATTTACGAATCATAAAAATATTATCGAGTCCTTTGTAAATTGTCTTTTAAGACAGAGTAGTAATGTTGAAAATGAATTTTTGAAACTGGTTAAGTTCTACATAGAAAATGAATTTATTTTTGAAAACAGTGATACAATTCTAGTAGCTGAAGTAAAATTATGGCAAAGGAAATTATCCGATAATGTTTTCAAAAATGCTATCGATGCATATGTTTCCTGCAACGAAACAATTTTTCCAAATATAAAGAAACTTTTAAAAATTTTTGCCACTCTTCCAGTTACAAGTTGCACAAATGAAAGATCCTTCTCTACCCTCCGTAGACTGTTAACTTATTTAAGAAGTACGACAGGTTCTAATCGTCTTAACGGCTTAGCACTATTAAATATCCATCCTGATATTATAATTTCTCCCGAGGAGGTATTAAATGAAATGGCTAAAATTAAAAGACGGCTAAATATAAATATTTAAATTTTATTTATTCTAATTTAGTTTGTCCTACAAATAACATGTAATACTCTGTTTACTGTTTTTTGTCAGTTTTTTTGTAATAAAATACATTTACAGAAGCAGTGCTTTGATTTTTACATAAATCGTTGAATTATATAATTGATTATTTAGTTGGATTTGCAATCACCTATTAAAGATTTTTGTAAATAATTTTAACAAATATTTTTTTGTGTTCTACATCCTTCGTTATTTTTTTGCAAAACTACTACTTATTAAAAAATAAGCCAACGTTACTCTTCAGTTTTTGGCTACTTGTGCCCCCCAGAAATTTTTCCTGGATACGCCTCTGATATATAATATATAATAATTATAATAAAAACTTTAGAGAAAAATAATGGCATATGTGTATCAAGTCAGCGGAAAAATATAATTAATGCCCAACAAAGTGGGCACGGATCGGATTTTAATACATAATATTGTAAATGCATACCTACAATGTTAGTTAGGAATTTTCACCAATCCATGAAAAGGGGACAATCTAAAGCAACAACAAAGGGAGACCAAGGCGTCATCCTATCCGAAATGTTTATATACAGGCACTCTTTGTCTAATCTCAACTCCCTATTGTTTAACACACAGAGTCAGAGTCAATTTGTATGTGTTAAACTGGCACGACGTGTATTTGGCTGGCTTGCCACCAAAAGGCTAGTATTTAATTTGAATTTTTAGGGTTTTTATCTTTATTTTGTTTCAGGCGTTATCTTTTCTTAGTTTAAAGGAGTCAATATACACGTTTGGCGGTTGAAAAGTTTCGAATATGATTTTTGGGCAATGTGTAAGAAAAAGACGGAGTAGAGCGAGAACACGCTTGGCTCCTCCCACGGCGGCTATCGCGTCGTCGTTGCGCTTATCAGTCCGGTCAAAGTTCGTTTGCAATTTTTCGCAACTACGTGTTGGCCGATCATGTTTACAATTTATTTTAACCTTTGGTACGAAGGCGGATACACTTATAAAGTAAAAATGGTCTTCACTGTTGAACAAAAGATTAATATTATTAAATGGTATTGTCGTGCGGAGAGTGCAGAAGAAGTTGTCGGCCGTTTTATATTTGCATATCCTGATGAGCAAATCCCTACTGCTAAAACAATTTATAATATCTGGCATAAGTTTGAGCAGTCGGGATGTGTAAATCGATGTGCAAAATGTTCTAGTGGCGATCAGGAACCTCGTCGAACACCTGACGCTAGGATTGAAAATGAGGTCAATGTGTGTGCTTTTGTGGAAATAAGTGAACCTTGTTCTAGCTCCCAAATTTCTGAAGAACTTGATATTCCAAGCCGTACAGTGCGTGATATTTTGAAAAGAAATAAGTACAAAGCCTACAAAATTAAAAACACTCAAGAGATTTTTCCAGAAGATCAAATAAAACGCATGGAGTTTTGTGAAACCCTAAGAGAAAAAATTGATCAAAATGACGACTTCACAAGTAATATTTTATTTACAGACGAGTCATCTTTTCCTCTTCTAGGTCGACATAATTCTTCAGTCGTGAGATATTGGTCTCGGGAAAATCTACATTTAAGTGTGCCATTACGAACTCAATACCCGGAAAAGGTAAATGTTTGGGCTGGTATTTTAGACAACCACATTGTAGGTCCTTTTTTCATTGATGGTACCTTGAACTCTGAGAGATATTTACTTTTATTGCAACAAAATATTATACCCGCTGTACGAAACTTGGATGTTAATTTTAATGAAATTTGGTTTCAACAAGACGGATGTCCCGCTCACAACGCTAGACAAGTGCAGAACTATTTAACAAACACTTTTCCTGGACGGCTTATTTCCACAAGAGGTACCATACCATGGCCTCCGCGATCTCCAGATCTGACGCCTTGCGACTACTTCTTATGGGGTTATTTGAAAGAAATTCTCTACCAACACCGACATGAAAGACCCGTTAATTTGGACGAATTGCGGCTTAGAATTATTAATATTTCTAGGTCCATTACACCTGAAATGTTAGCAAATGTACGTAGAGAATTTTACGACAGGTTGGGATACTGTGAAGCCCAACAAGGAGGTGTATTTGAACACCTTATTAAATAATCCATTTAATTAGAATTATTTTTTTGTTTAAGAGTTATTTTTCATTTTATTTTAGAATATTGTATTTTCTTTTCACCAAAGGTTTTTAAGATTTGAGCATATTAAAGTTGTTTTTTTGACTGCTATTATGGGCACGTTAAAAAACAACATAAATTTTTATCTGTCGTGAGCGCGTGAAATTCCAATACTTTATTTGACCTACCCATCTCCAAGCGCTTGCTAAATTGCACTGCGGGGCAGCCGAAATTTACATTCACATCGAGCGGACCCGAGCAGTACGAGGAATCGGCGCGGCGTCGCTATCGGTGGGCGGTTACCTATGCAGTCGTTCTCTGTCGTCTCTCTATCTATTAGTGTCTAATACATTAAAACGCAATCCGTTAGATTCAACTCGCCAAACCTGTATGTAGCTCAGCAGGCTCAGTTTCTTATACCACGAGACCATATTGGTGATGTAACGAATGTTCGTCTCCAATATTCGCGAATGCGAAAGTTGACTTTCAAATACATAAATGGCGCTAGTATTTTAGGTATGGGATTTTTTTATTTATTTGTTTTTGTGAAAGAAATATTAACCTTTATTTGAAAATAGTACCTACTTAAAATCTGCCACATATCTTTATACAAATTTTACACAATAAATTTTAACTAGACTTATTAGACCTAGATATTCTTATAACCTAACTTAATTCAACATCTTAACTTCTTTCTTAGTTTTTTTTGTATAAAGATGGAAATTACATTTTTTGCCTATTTGTGATTTTGTCTAGATTTTAATTGGATTAACAAGAACAAGAGAGACAGTAGGTATTTCTAATATAGTCGACTGTTCCATTTTAATTTGTTGTTTAGATTTTCATAGTAAATGAAAATTATAAATCTTATTAGTTGTATTATCGTTTCATATACATCAAACCATTTACCGGTATGGAAACCAAACCACCGTCCATGGGCGGATGAATGCTTTGAATCCCTTACACCATTCTACTAGGTAATCTCCTACAATTTACTCCTGCAACGAATGCGAGCAGAACGATATCTAGGGCTCCTGGCTTACCGCTTCCGCCTTTCGTCGGACAGCGACGCGAACACATCACATCCCACCTAGAATATTTCCTATGCTTTTAATTCCCTATAGTCGGCCAGTTGGTTTCCACACCTGTATAATTTCCTTTAAGTTTGTCAAAAACATACGAATCGTTTTTTGCGAATCCAAAAATATGCGAACATTCGTTACATCACTAATAATATAATATGATGGTTTTATGAGAAGAAAAAATGATAGTTAATTTTGCAAAAAGCGGACAATACTCCTTAAAAATGATGTTGCCGTTTATTCCAAATAATTGTTTTCCAAGTAATGATAATAATTGGTCGCGCACTGCGGGCCACACAGGTCTACTGGTGGGCCATTAAACCCGCATGTTTTCGCTATTTCTTTCTTTATAAACACAACAGGCGCGACGTGGGTGTATCAGAGTGTAGTCATTGAACAGTGGCCTAGGTCACGGCTAGCGACCACGTCAAGTTACGACGTACGTTCATTTACTTGACTAGACGGAAACGCGGGATTCATAGATGATGATGCCAGTTAACGTGGTGAATAATTAGAAACACAATTTAAATTTATGTTTATAGATACTTTAGCACGTTTACGTTTAACTAAAGGCCAAAAGTAAATAACTAAATATACAGGGTGTTCTCAAAGTTGAGTCATTTATTTTATTACCTTTTACAACTCAATGAGAGAAGTCAGTTTATCAAAAATTGCTTGTACATAAATGTTTTCCTTATAAAGCAGTTATTACCTATAATTTAAACCATTAAATTTGTAACGACTTACATTGACTGCATTTTGTTGTCTATCCCTGTAGATACATCAAGATAATTAGACAATTCGACATTTTTTCCACACCATTTCACAACAAGTAAACATAGTTCCACCACAATTTTACATATTTCCATCGCAATTCCACTTTTCCTTTCCTAATTTCACATAATTCCATCTGCTTGTCTCCACAATTTTTCAGTGATTTACCCTTCACCTATAACTACTTAAAAAGTATTCTCTCAAGAAATATAATTAAGTCTATGTTGTGCAGCTTAATTAATTTGTTTCAAAATAATACCAATATGACAAGACAATGTCATCGAACAATATTAATGATGAGGAATCTTGGTTTCTGGGTTTGATCGGCGTTAAATTGAAATCGTTTACCTACGTTTCGGCATCGATTGCACAGGGTCTCTTCGGGGTTCTTAAGATTCCTTAGTTGACCAAGGCCGTAAAACCCAAAAACTTATACTATGTATAAGGTTGAAAAATAAATAAATTGGACATAAAAATGAGTTATTTTAAGGACACTACAGTAAAGATATGACATAAGAAGTTATTTTTGATATTTCGTTGTACCAGAACATAAGATTTTATAATATAAAAGTTGAGACTGTGAACAATTTTCCCTTAGGTATTTGCCAAACTCGTCTCCCTGGGCATAAATCTGTTATTCTAAATTTAAAAAAGTATACAATTTGACGAGGATATATTCTCGAATTTACCCAAAGTCGGTCTATATAAGGTCACGACATTCGGCCATATTGCTTTGACGTGTTATGACCTCACATCACCCATTTTTCGGCCATGTTGTTCAGTGCCGGAGATATACAGTTTATTGTATTATTCGAACAACCGTTTACACAACAGTTTTTAATTATTTATAAGTTTACAATTACATCTTTCAATACATATCACTTCCAAAACAATGCAAAATGAAATGCGCAAATTTTAGACGCCACTGGATTGATCATCAGCTTTGATTTTACCCAGTCTTGCCAACTTTTCTCCGTGGAGTGCCCTTCCTTGCGTCCCCGACCTCGAAGCGCCTAAAAGTTGAGGATATGTCGCAACCTTATAAATATAAACTAACCTTGGAATTTACCCAATTATTTCCATTTATGTGTTTTTCAGTTTCAATAAATATCTTATTTTATCAGAGCTGAACAACTAGTAACAAATTATCAAATAGCTCGTGGGGTGAAATAGTGGCAACAACGACAAAAATATGAGTTTTGTACTAAGAAGAGGTGTAAATAGGAAATAACACATTCTTTTCAGCAGCAAAACTGACAGAAAAAATATCAACTTAATGAATATTTTCGATTAAGCAAACTAAAGCATTTCTTATGCATTTACCTTACCAATGAAAAATTTAAACTAATTTATTTCGAAACATGATTTTTGAGTTGTGCCGTAATTGAAGCCGTTGAGCGATATGTTTCAATAAAATGCACTGGTATCAAGAAAATGTATCTAATAATAAAAAAGCAATTTTTGTTACTGCGAAAAAGCTACTAAATATGCTAAGTAATTAATTAGTACTGCCCAATTAGTTTCAGAACTATTAAACCATTTAAACAAAAACTCGTCAAAGGTAATAAAGATTCTGCTCGCCGTGGTCTCGGTATTTCGGAGTGACTTTCCAAACATGGTAACAGAATCCTTGGTGCCCATGAAGTCACGACCGCTGGCATTCTAGACATGGTCGAACAAGAACAGATAGATCAGAAATTAACTTTAGATACGGGGGAACAATAAAATAAGCCAATTTATTATTTTTAAGTGCTATTTTTTTTATTGATAATGGTGATACTTACTTTTAATTTAAAAAAAGACACAAAACTTTAGATTTTATTTTATTTTGAAAAACCTGGGGAATAAAAATATCGCTTATTATTATTAAAAAAACTTCACAACCTGATAGCGAAGATATAATTAAAAAAACTTTAAAAGTTAAGGTCTTCTGCAAAAACCGTATCTTAATAAATTTATTTGTTCTCAAGTTATTTGTGAGTAAAATGGGTAAAAGCAAAGACAATTGTAGTTTCACTATAGACTCCCAGAACAATGCTAAATTGGTCATCAGCTTGGACGCTCGCTTCGTGGAATTTATGAAGCGGGTATCCATCAAGTACACACATAAACAGTACGTATAATTTGACGCTTCATAAATTCAGCCAAGCCAGCGCCCAAACTAATGACCAAAAATTTAGCATTGCTCTAGGAGTCTATAGTGAAACTAAAATTGTCTTTGGTAAAAGTATAGTCGGTCACGCTGTATATAAAAAGATAAAAACTTTATTTTTATCGATTAATTGTTAAGGATACTACCTCTTAAAAAGAAAACTTACTAAACTAGGTATCTTGAAGTTATCGTTCGTTAGGAAAATTATAAACGAGAACACACAAAAAGTATTTAATTTAACAGCTTAACTCCAATACCTTATAACTTCAATCACAATAATGTTAGATTAAACAATAAAATCAAACAAAAAATCTTCAAAAGACTTAGATTTTAAACTAACTGACATGCCCAATGCTAAAAAATTAAATCTTAAGATCACTTATCTTTTAAATAAGCGTTTTGAGACATACTTTTTAAGCCACAGAAAATCCAAATTTTATTTACCTACTTTTCATTATGTTTTTTTGTCGTGATTATCGGTAATAATTATTTTTATCTCTAAATAAATATTGAGGTAAATACTATAACGGTAATTTTTAAAATTCTTATGCATGCTTGGCTTATTTAAACATCAGCAAAAAGTCTTATCTTTAACCAATATTACTTAGTTATTCAATTCGGTTTACCTCTTTTGTAAAATTTAGTAGTATTTTGCCTATTTGACCATAATCAGTCTTTTAATAATTATTTTTCAAGCAAGAAATATAATTCTCAAAAGGTCCTTTGATGTCGCTAGATAACTATCTACCAAGAATAGGTCTTATACCTGAGTTTCTCAAAGTGTCAACCACCATTATACAAGGAATATAGGCTTTCTTATCTACATTTTTAACAGTACCCTATGTTGTATGGTGACTAGGTTTTATCTTTTTGTAGGTTTAAAGCTATTGTGATAAGCTATAAATAATTATTATTTACAATACCGTATCAACACCTTAGAGAAAGAATGCATAATTTATGATCTTTTTACTTACTTTTTTATGTTTTCATAAAGCTTTATTGTATTTCATAACGCTAAATGAGGTCAGGTCAGTAGCGGCACTCATTCCAGGGGCGTCTAAGTAATATCTGTATTATACCTACAATAATAACTAATAATGCATCCCTGGCAAAATTTCTCTTTCACCCTTGGTTCTAGCCAGAAAGTTTAATTACAATTACAATTTTCGTCGAGCACCCTATAAACCAGAGTTGGACAGAATACTGAAAATCGGTATTCGAATATGAATACGAATATCGGAAAAAGAAAGTATTCGAATACCGAATATTTGAATACTTGGAAGAAAAAAGTATTCGAATACATGAATACCCGGAATCGGTATTCGAATACTAGAAACGAAAAGTTTCGAATACTACCAAACAAAACCTAAGGCAAAATTAAAGAGCAAAAAAAGGTCCTTACCCTTTTTTTTCTTATTTTGCTTCCCTTTTGTTATTCAAATCATGACAATTTTAGTATTCGAAAACCACTTACACTTTTCGGTATTCGAATACTCGGAACGCCAGTATTCGAATACTCAAAAAAGTATTCGTCGAATACTTCTTAAGTATTTAAAGTATTCGAATACAGAATCCCGAATACTGACCAAAATAGTATTCTGCCGAATACCGAATACCAAATACACAAATGTTTTTTAATAATTATTTTTAGTTCGATGTGCTTTCAAAGCGTGTTTTTTAGTTTTTTTTTTAACTAAAATTATGTTTTACTTTTTAGTTTGATATGCTATAAGAGCGGGTTCTTTTTATTTATTTTTTTAACAGTTTAACTGCCATGTGTACATCTAGGGGACACAAGTTTTATAAACTTCTAGGACCTGTGGCATGCGGCGGCCACAGTTAGCGTTGATTTTCATGGTTATGTATTCTGGTCTGGCGTACAACTTCACTTCGAAAAACTGTCTCGATGGGACAGTTTTTTTGAAGTGTTTTGAATTTTTATTATTTTATTATTAATTATTTTTAAGTGTAAAGGAAATGATTTTCATTAAACATTAAATTAGCGCCCTAGACCCAGTACAACTTTATTCAAGAAAAGGTATGACTGTTAAAGTGTTAAACTAAATATTGTAGCTAAATGTTTGGTAGTGTATTCAAATTCTTTATATTAAACTACTGTACAGTTTGTCCGTTTAAAAATAGTGTAATCCATCTTTATATATTTTATAACCTAATTTGTTAAAAAAGTAATCTTTACTAATATTTTGCTCAGACTTTATTTTTCAAAGAGTAATCTAGTCAGTTCGGTACGCAATCCTAGTTAGTGAACACAGCCAGGGCAATCGTAGTTAGTGAACTGTTTAGTTTTGTTATTGTGCAGCTGAAGTTATTAAAGATACAAAACTTAAAATTAATAGTTTTAAATATTTGTTAATTATGGTAAAACATAATTAAATTTTCTAATGTACCAAAACATTTTATTATACCAGTTTAATTTACATGGAAAGTTTCGATATAGGTGTAGATATTACACCACAACTATTTTTATATACATGTATCAAGGTTGGGGTATTTTAATTTTTTTTTGTTTTATAATATAAACGTTTTGAACCAAATTAGTATTCACAGACCGACAACCTTATTTAGCATTTTTGCCAATGGGTATTCAAATATGACTTGTTTATTATTTTATTGTTAAAATTAAGCGGATGTAGTGGTATCGATACCTGACTATAAGGTATATTTATTAACTTTATAAGGTCAAAAAATTACCGACAAACAAATTTTGGATATTGTGAGAAGAAATAACACCGAAATCACGTCAGACTTATGGGTGATGGGTTTATAATTTATGGTGCCGGCTTTTTATTTTTGTCTTGCCAAAAAATCTGAAGAGTTTATAAACTTTATATGGGTATAAGGTCAAATCAGGTCTAAAATACTAAAACCTTTAATTATTTTGATGGTTGTTTAATTATTACACGATATTTCGAAAATATATTTTAAAAGGTTGTTCTTATTATCATAATTAATATTTGATATTTAAATTTATTATATTCAGAGTCTCAATTAGTAAATTATATAAACTTTGGCACTCCTCTCCATAGTGGCACTTTGGTCACTGATGGATTACGAAATTACGAAAAACGTGGTTTTTCATTTTCGTCTGTCTGTTATGTAAAAGGTTACATTTTACAATTAACACCCGCAGGGCCGTACCTACCAAGTGGTGCAAGGCAAAGCGCAAAGTTGAGGGGTTAGGGGGGGATTTGCTGTGGAGCGGAAAATTTTACACTCTGACGGCTTGTAATTCGAAAACGAATGACATTTTCAAAAATAATTATATGAAGCTCTACCCATATTTTGTCAAGTAGAATCACCTCCTTAAGTTTCGTGATCGATTTTTGAATCACCCTGTATATCAAATGCAGTATTTTTGTAAAACTCTTTGAAAGGTGTTCGATTAAAAAAATACTTCTTGGCGTATCCAGTATATCTTAAGAGATTACCAAGTGTTTCCACCGAGTCTATAATTTAAAAAACCGTAAACTTGACTTTTCGATTGATTTTAGCCATATTAAAATTGCAACAATTATCTATTTCTATATGAGAGAGACTTTTAAATTTATACTTACCTTGCCTATAGCAGAGTATTTTTTGGTAAGGCCCTTATACATACCTGAAACAAATAAAATAAATATAAAAAAATCACTTTTAAAAGAATAATTTATGTAAAATATTTTATTTATAATTTAATTAAAATATTTAATTGATTAAAGATCTTAATGGCACCCTACTTATATGGCTCTTACGCCCTTATGGGCATTCTTTTAATAGCACAATTGTATAACTTTTGTAAGGAGATCATATTTTAAAATGTTATACTTTTACTATAGAATCTTAATTAATTTTGTACTCCGTAACTGTGAAAATCTATTGTTGACACAAACCAAGTTTTAAGTAAGATTTTTAATACAATCTTACACCACAAAAACAGACCCTGAAAATCCTTCGTCAAGAGTTTCAAATGCCAAACTTTGAAATAGGTTTCAATTAAGGTTTGTTAAAAGTTTTATACTTAAAACTTACCCTTATAATAAGAATAAGCCTTGGAATAAGCTTAAAACAAAGTTACAACTTGAAAACACTAATAATGAAGGATAAAGTAATTAGCCACAATAAAATGAAATTCATAATTAAATAAGTTTTATAATATTACATTAAGGAGTTAGGTGTGTTTCAGAGGCTCAAAAAATTGTATTTTTAATATTTTTTAATATATACAATGATATATTTTATTTAAACAACCCAGAATAAAGATACACATTTAAGCAGTATTTTATGGTATTTTTATTTAAAAAGCCCGAAAAGATTTTTTTTGACAGTTTATGAACAAAAAATAATTTTTTAGTCAAATTTTTGCCATGTATTGGCTCGAAAAAATAGTTTTTATTCAATAAATTAATAGTGTTATTTCAAAAATGTGTGCAAAAAATTTTAACAAAATCGATCCATAACTTATCAAGAAATCGTGTCCACTGACCTAAAAATTGAGTTTTGAAATAAACGAGTTTAAAGTTTTGAAAGCTGCACTGACTTAACTGATGGGGAGAACTTTTAAAAGGTCTCTCTCTTAGAATTTTAATCAATTTGAAATTTTAGGAGAATATTTTTTCACTAAAAATTATAATAACGGCTAGCTAATATAAAGATATAAGGAACGTACCTATTTTCTATTGCATTTAAATCAACATAAATTATGTAAAAACATTTTTTATGTTATACGATTTTATTGTACTAAAAGCTAAAAATAATTGGGTAAGTCCTAGCTACCAGATCGCACTAATCTTCTTATCAATCTGGGGTATTGATCAGACAAATAATAAAATTGTTGGGCGTAGCGTATCCAGAGTAAATAGTGTGATAGAAATTTTACGTGCGACGATTTTATTATTTGTCTCATCAGTATCCCAGATTAATGAGAAGATTAGTCCGATCTGGTACCTAGGACTTACCGAATTATTTTTTAGCTTTTCGTACATAACCTACATCATTTTTATTGTATTAAAACCGTTTAACATATTTTTTTAAATAATTTATTTTTAAGTGTTCAGTTTTGTTGTTAGTTAATACTTCTCACTGTAATAGGTTCATTTTTTTCATAATGTGCTTTATTCTACTAATTAAGCTTTCATTAGATACCCATATTGAAGTAGTTCTGGAAAATATGTACCTTCATTTGGTGGCGGCGGCAATTTTGATTTTTTTTTATAGTGAGCTCTATTCGAGGCTCTATTCTACCAATCAAACTCTTTTATTTGATACCAATATTGAGAAAGTTGTGGAAAAAATATGTAATCCGCCATTTTGTGTCGGCAGCCATATTAAATTTTATTTTGTTATAGTAAGCTCTATTCTACTAATCAAGCTCTTTCATTTGATACCCATAATGAGGTAGTTGTAAAGTAATATGTAATTCGCCATTTTGTATTGGTGACCATCTTGGATTTACAATTATAAAGACTGTATTATATTGTATTGTCATTAAGATTACGAGTATGTACCAAATTTCAGATCGATCTGTCGTCAGGAAGGGTTCAAATCCCAATTACTAAATTTGACCCAAACAAATAACAAATAAATAAACAGGTCAAGCTAAGTAAAACCGTTTAAAAATGTTAAATAAATTCTCTGTATATGCTATATAAGCAATGTTTAAAGGTATATCGAAAGGTAAAGCAACAACAAAGGAAGCACGATTAGTTATCGAATCCGAAATGTTTACTTGCCGGCACTCGCGTTAGACCGTCTCATTTCTACACACTGCGTAAGAACGACTTCATTTAGCTGATTATGTATAATAATACAACCTGAAAGTCAAACCAGCTGATTTCTTTGATTTTACTGTAAATACAGACTTTTTTTTCTTTTCAAGCTTTTAATTTTTGTCCTTTTGATTTATGAAATTCAAAAGGATGTGCTTTATGATAAATAGGCGGTCGGCTAACAAAACATTGTCGTAAAGAGGATAATCGAAATTAAAAGAGAGTAATAAACCTTTGAGAACAAATAAACGACTAACCGGTTTGTTGAGAAAACTAAAGCAAAAATTCTACGTCGGCCGCCAACCCCGAACCCAGGTATCTGAGAACCAAACATCAGTCGAACCTCTAAATCGAAAACAAAAAAAAAACCTCTCGACCAAATAGGCAAAAAGAACCATGGCCAGGTAAATCTTTTAAAAATGCCGCTCGTGTACCCCTGCATCTGCCTTAAGGTAGTCTGAACGAGAAACCTAATATTTTCTGCCGTTTTTTTGCGGGTCTGTTTCCCAACTTTTTTAACGCTGCTGGCGAATCTAAATTGCAAATGACTTGTAAGAGGTCCGATGCAATCATTTTATACCCATAATAAACATTACCGGTCTTTAAATGTTAATTAAAATAGTAGACGGTTTTTATGGGTTTCTTTTATCTAAGTTCTGTTTAACCTTAAACAATCCGTTCTTTCCATATAATTATCATCCTTTACAAAAGATACGTTTTGGCAACATGTGTCTCTCTTTGCGGATAATCTTAAATTACAGTGGAATTACACGGCTGAACTATAGGATGGAAATCCCATATTTTGGCAAAAGCAACTTTGCAATTTTACTGGCTCATGCTGAGTATTTCAAAGTAGATACTCCAAACTAAATGTACAAAAAATTATAACGAGATTTGACGACTTTTATTAGGTATACAAGAAACCTAAAAATATGGGTTATAAATAAATGAAAATCATACAACTAAAAATAAATAAATATGATAGTTTTTAGCTTTGCCGCAAAAATTCCAATAATTTATATTATTTTTACCCATGTAGACATAAATATATATACCATTTAATTTACTAAGTTTATTATTAGCATAGTTTACTAAAAAGAAAGTAAGAATAAAAGCTATTGTTGTGTTTCCGATGCAAAGTCTCGCTACTTGTCAAACATTTTTTTACCGTTTTCTTTATCAGTTTTTGTACTAATAATCGGGGTGCTACTTTTTGCTACTTGTGATTGTAAGAAAAGATACATATTGTTTTATAATTTACAGGGTTTTCCATTTAAAAATTAATATTTTTGTTCTACTTTGTATATCTTAAAAGATAAAAGCATTCTGGTGAAAGATACGGATACTACAGGATTGACCTAACAAAACAGTATTTTTATTTATTTTATACGTTTAAAAACAAAAAAATGGGGAAGATGTAAATTTAGTACGCTTTTAATGAAAATTAAAAAATATTCTTCAGATTTGGATGGCCATACTTCCAAAACTAATTAAGCTAGACATATAAAATGTGGTATTTTTTTAAGGTTTCTAAAAGATCTTTTTGGTGGTGTATATATATAGGGTGTTTTACTTTAAAAAATTATACCTATTGTCGTACCCTGTTTATCATATGAGATAATAAAAATCCGATTACTGATTAGAAAACTACCGAATTAACTAAACAAGTTGATATTTTAGTTTATTTTGTAAAATAAAAAATAATAAAGTTAAGGGGTTGTAAAATTATAATTTGACACTCGGTACCCCAGTTCCCTAAAAACCACCTGTAATAATGCATGATATTTTTTTAAATATTTTTTCATTTAAGAGCACATAATTTTAAGTTAGTTTGGTAAAATTCAGAATTTTGGCCAAAAATTTCATTTCTATCCCATAGTGCACTATCTGAAAATTAAAAACATTTTGCAAATTCTTAAATTTGAGGCTAGGGTCTGATTTATAACAAAATCTAAAAGAAAAAAAATCTGTTATATTATGCTACTGATAAATTCACAAAAATTATCTTTGGGTTTCATTTTTTTAATTATATTTATTGTCCCTGGACTAGTAATAAAATTCACTTTATGATAAAAACCTGTTCCTTTTGATGAGTCTACCACGAATATTCATACCGCCATATATGGAAGCGGCGCGTTAACCCAGCCTGTCAATGTCAACTGTTTCGGGTGGGGGACCGGGCAAACGCGTCACTTTTTTGTCGGACTAGTTTACCACAATATTTTGCGTGCAATTTTTACACATTGTATCCAAAAATCATAAGGATTATAGTTACAAAAGCCCGCCCAATTTGATACCCAAAACATGTCAATGGACCCTATGGTTTCGTGAATGTAACACTTTAGATTTTTGGCACAATGTTTAAAATAAGTAAAAAATTGGCAATTTTAGCGCCAAAAGTCACTATATATTTATAAGCTGATGATCAAATCAGTGGCGCCTCAGAATTTTTGATTTGTGTTATGTCTCCAAAGGTATGCTTTTATTTGTTGAAGAAAAATGAGTTGTCGGAACGTTGTTGTAATAATACTCTGAACTGTATTTCTCCTACACTCGGACATGGATACCAATACCAATTAATAACATGGCTGAAAAGGTACTTCGTGACGTCAAATAAGTGGACACAATATGGATGCTATGTCGTAACCCTTTCAAGTAAACCTATATAAATTAATCATGTTTAATAACCTCTGATGTAAGTAAAACATTACCCATTTTTCTCTTTACCCTCAAGTCCAAAGTATATCTTTTTCAATTACACTCTGATCTGACTCGGAACCAATTGGATTAAAAGTTAAACCAAAAATATCTGAATCCATTTTTAATGAGCATCCCAAACGCCGTACAGCTTTGTGGGGAAGTCTTTACTTGGGCATAATCTTGGATAATTTTAACCACACGCTAAGCTGCTACACACGTGACTACTTTATATAGAATGCCTCTTAGGTCGTTATTCATCTTCAAGGTCTTGTTCAGCTGGTGACATAGCTTCGTATAAATTATGAATGAATATTTCTTGCGTATATGGAAATAAGTTTGGTAATATGAATGGCGAAATTTATTAGGTGACAAATTAATTGGGATCCTAATAATTTTTCATTTGCAACACAGTGAATGTGATAAGAATATGTTTAACTTCTATACATGTTTTACCTGGATTTTTGTCCAAGAACAAAATTATTAATGGTATAGTTATTTTTAAAAATGTAATAGGTATCTCTACAGCGTGTCCGCCTAAGTTCTCTACATATGGGTAACTTTTTATTATAAATTTTACGAAAAAAGTTATTATTTATAAAACATTCTACATGGTTTAAAAGCTTAAAAGCAATCATTAGATACTCATTTTTTTAGTAGCATAGGAGGTACCTCAAAAATATAAATTTTGTTTAAGAGGAAGAATTTTGAAAATATCGAAAATTATTATTAAGGAAAAATGTTTAGAAATGAAAATACCTCTTAAATATGCAAACTCATTCGTTTGCAAGAAAAACCTTTTTTATATTTTTTTGATAAAACGATGAAAATTTAAATTTATAATTTGTGAATACTTATTTTAAATATAATATCTAAAGAAAACTTAAAAACTGTCAAAACAGTAAAAAACACAGAAAGGCTAGTTATCGCATAAAAAATTAAAGAAAAACTTTTTCTTGTAAATAAACGAGTTTGCATATTTAGGAATTATTTTTATTTCTAAACATTTTGCCATAATATTAAATATTGATATTTTCAAAAATAAGGGTACTTTCCTCTTGAACAAAATTTATATTTTTTTAAGTTACCTCGTATACTTACTTCTAAAAACAATGAATATCTAATAATGGCATTTTAGGTTTTAGATCATGCAGACTTATTATAACGAATGACTTTTTTTCGTGAAATTAAAAAAATCAAAAAATCTGATATGTAGAGAACTTACACGGACACACTGTAGATACCTTATTTATTTATTTTTTTTTTTATTTTTTACATTTTAAGAAACTATAGTAGTTGCATTTTGCTGCTTCACCCCTTGGTGAGTCACTGTTCTACAGTATACACGTCATGCCACTGAAAAACGTTTAATGCGGAATATTTGCCAATGCGTGGAAAGGAGACGGTCTAAATCAACAACAAAGCGAGCCCGATTGGTCCTGGGCATTCTTTGTCTAATATTCACCTGCTAGTGTTCAATACAATGAAAGTTAATTTGAACGTATTGAGTTGGCACGACCTGTGTACGTGAACAATGTCCAAAACGATTAGAACACAACTAGAACAGGAAATGATGCACCAATGGCCTCCAAGTTGTCCAGATTTAACCGTGTGACCTATTTTTGTGTGATGTTAAAAAAATAAAAGACTGGTAACAATCCTTAATGTCAATTAACAAAAAATCCAAATGCAGTCAACATTTTAAATAAATCTGATACAATTAGTTTCATTTTTAAACAAGTGGTACATAAGTATTTGACAGCCATGATCCTAGTGTACTATTATTTTACAATCCCTAGCCGCAGTAAATAATAAAAAGTTCGATAAAATTATAAAAATACATTAATTCATGGTCTGTAAACCACGACCTAGCTCAAATACTACGTTTCATACTAAAAATAAGGTTTAAAGTGGCTCATAAAGCTCAGTGTAATGATTGTTAAAGCTTTTGTAAAATAAACAGTCATTGCTTTGAAAATAAAATTATTACAGACAGCGCTTATGTGGATAATTAAATGTTTTGTAGATCTTTATGTAACAGCTGACAAAAAACTACCACGTTTTTAATTTTAGAATTTCTTAACTTAAAAAAAGGTCTATTTTAGACGGATTTTTTATGTTAGGTATATGAGAGATTGTTTAAAAACTGCTGTTAAAGGTTACAAATATATATATATATATATATATATATATATATATATATATATATAGTAACGTAGATTTTCACGGATGGTTGAATGTACAGTGGTATTTTTCCGGTTTTCAATCCGTTCGTTTGTTGAACATTCTTCACGACGTTTCGCCAACATCTCAGTTGGCATTATCAAGTGTTGCTTCCTTGACGGTTGCTTGACTTGGTTTTTATATATATATATTATAATAAAATTAACATATAAAATTTTAGAGTTATTTTTATTTATAATTTTTATAAATAAATTTAGTATATATATATATATATATATATATATATATATATATATATATATATATATATATATATATATATATATATATATATATATATATTTATATATATATATATTATATATAAAAATAACTCCGTAAATTCCGTAAATACAAACAAAAATAGAATTCTAAAACTTCGTCTAAAAGTAATGTTTTACTACGATCAGTTTAGATAGATGGAACCGCCACTTTTTTGTCTCACAAATTTTTGTTATCATAAAAATATCCAAAGCCTTTTCAAAAAATACGAATGAAACAAAATAAATTCCCAATTTTTTTTATCAAATCCCCTAAGTAAATCAAGATGTCGCTGGACGCGGATAGTAGCTTGATGGGTTACGAATGAGGTAATCTCCACTCCCAAAGAATTTTCGATTTAAAATTTGAGAATTTAGCGGTTATAAAAGGATCCACATTTACTTAAATTTCTAAATTTTATAATTTATTGAGTCAATAAGAAACAAAATTTATTTTATTCCCAGGTATACACCCATTGCCGTGGGATTTTAGATCATCTGCGTGTTGGCAGCTGGCCGGAAAGTAAAGCGCCATGTGGACGTCGACAATGCTGGCGGGCTCGAAAAGGTCTGTTTTGCAGCTGCCTCTCGTCGGTCGGTCTGTCTGCATGCTCTGGTTGTGGTCCGCAACACCACAAACCTGCTTTTGACGACAAAGATGTCTTAAAAGGGTTTATTATCACATGAAGGTGCAAACACTTGTTAATTTACATTTTGGTTGATGATCCTAGTGGAGAAAATATGAAAGTAAAAACCGTTAGTGCGTGGGCCAGTAATTAAATGGAATGTATCATAGGAACCTTTTTAAGGAGGGTTCCTTTCGACGAGTTTACCACTAATATTCATATCGCCAAATATGGAAGTGGCGCTTTAACCCAGCCTGTTAATGTCACATGTTTCAGGTGTCGTGCTGGGCGAACACGTCACTTTTTTGTCAGACAAGTTTATCACAATGTTTTACATGTAATTTTTAACTATTCTGCCAAAAATGGTAAAGGTCACGAAACCCACCTAGTCCGATACCCGGAACATGTGTTTGAGCCTTATAGATTTATTATGTTGTAACCACCATCTTTGGCGAAATTTTTAAAAATGGCATGTAAAATATTCGTTTTTGCGTTCGCCCAGTCCGACACCAAACACATTTGACATTGACAGGCTGGGTTAAAGCGCCGCTTCCATATATGGCGGTATGAATATTCGTGGTAGAATAGTTAAAAGAAACCTCCTTTAAAAGGTTTTTCGGACACCTAATCAAATTTAACATTTTTTTACCCTTTTATTTTGGTTTGGTCACCCGGGCAAAATGCAGAATTAATTATTCTTGTTTGGTACCCTAGAGGTGTGCATATAATTTAATAATAAAGACAGACATATTCATTTTAAACAAGCGCTGTAATGCCCATTCCCATTAGCCAAATGCAAATTTGAATAAAACCCATGTGTAAAGACTCTTGAATCAGTATTAGTCTTATTGTATTACAATAGCTCTGTTATTATTGCAGAGTATAGGTGGGGGGTCATAGTTATTTCTCGTTAGTTAAATCATTTTTTTTTATTCCTTAACTAAACCCAAGACTAATACAAACTTTATAAATTATATGTCAACCATTAGGGTACAAAACATGAATTAATAAAACATTTGTGTCGAGGTGACCAAACCAGAAAAAAAGGGTCAGGTCAGGTAAAATTTTATTAGGTGACCAAACAAGAAGTTCCCAAACCAGCATAGACCAGCCCATGGACTAAGTAATTTCGTAGGTACCCAGTACACCTGTGTAACCAAAAATTATTATTTAAAGTACGTTTTTTTTTAAATTTAACCAAACCCGACTATTTAAATAAACAATACAAGTCCTTCTCATTTAAACAAAACAAACAAAAAAACGATACAGTAATTATACGTATGCATACACCAACGCTTACGATCATTTCTGAATAAAAACGATGATTAATCTTCGAAGAGGCATCAAAGTGACACCATGAACGGCATGACTCGGGTGTAACGACTAGCATGTCCGGTGGTCAATGGCAGCAAGCCTGACTTGGCAGGAAGGAGCGATAGGTCTGGGAAACGCACCGTGAAGAAGTCGAGATACCTTCAAGGTAGGGATGGAACATTTATCTATTACAAGATCGATAGTAAAAAATATGGTAATTATTTACAAACCGGACGCCTCACCAATTTTAATAAAATTTGGTATATGGGGGTTTTTGGGGCGCTTATTACAAATCTGAAAGAATTTTTTCTGGGACTCGTTTTGTTCTCAAGATATTCATCATCAGACTTAATAACCAAAACTAACCTGAATTCACTATTTCTCCCTATTCAACCCCTTCAAGTTATCGAGATATGACAACATAGAAATTTTATTGAAATTTGACAACAATGCTTATATCGCTGATCAATTAGGGATGCGTAATACCAGATTTTGTAAAGACAGCTCTAGCGGTTTTAAAGATAATTAGGCGCTAACGTACTTTTTAATAAAAGTGTAGAGTATTATATCTCTGCAACTAATAAAGACATCATTTTGAAAATTTAAAAACTTACTAAGTTTGATCCGCCAATTTAATGCAATAAAAATAAATGAGGCATTTGGTTAAAAAAGAATATGTGTAGCACAAAACTGCGAAATCTGGCAATAGTGTCGATATCACTAATTAATTTTACATGTCCAAATCACCCTCGATACCCAATTTGGTAAATATAGCTTTAGCGATTTTAAAGATATTTAAAAGTTGCGGTACTTTTTACTAACCCATATACAACAGGCTAGTAAAACAACAAGAAAGCGGGACCTATGCACAATGCGTTGAGAAATAATAACTTTGAAACAAAAATCGTATCAGTCTTATTCCACTAAAATAGTTCTGTTAATTATTGAGTAGGGTACAATGCTCTGCTAACACAGAAAGCAATGCTATTATCAATTTAACACATTATACCACATTAAACATTTAAGATGTCAAGTCAATAATCGAGGTTTATGAAACATCGATTACCCTCGCCCATCCTTACACTTTACACCAGGCCTCTGGGTACTAGAAACATTATATTATTCTAGAAGGGCCTTGAACATGAACTCGACAAACGTAAAATAAACAAGAGGTATAAAATGTAAGAAAACATTTTTTTTTAAATGATATTACACATTACCAAATTCGAATGTTTTAAAAGTACTGTAACAGAAATAGTTGTAGGATTTGGCACGTGGGCACAAAAAAATAAGTCGGCAAACTAACCGGTAAATAAAATCTTCAGTATAATGTCAGTAGTTGAAAGAGGATTTATGTCTGTCTCTCTACATTGCCATTTCAAAAGTGTAAATTTGTAATTTCCCAAGTCAAAGAAAGTATTTTTAAGTGGTATTTAATATGTTTATGAAGTAGTTTGTTTTAGAAAAACATGGTTATAGGAAAATGTTTGTTTTTAAATTTTTTTACTTCCGCCAGTTTTGGGCCAAATTTCCACCGAAATATTTTACTGATTATTAGTATTTCTAATTAGGAAAGAAGGTTTTTGGTAATTTTATGTCGAAATTACAAATCTAATATCTTTTTTAAATCGAGTAAAAGTACTATTAATGAATCATAACACTTAATTATAAATACCTAATTAAGTAAATAAATGACTGATATGATAACAAGCACAAAACCATATTAAACAATTGCTGTGGTCTTGTTTTATTAATATACAGATAAAATATTTATAATTAGATTGAATTAAAGCTGTTTCCGTATTTTTGTGTTATTTAGGATGATAATAGGTGTATAATACATCTTTGTCAAATTGTTGCATTTTATTCCACAATTTACTCGTCTTCGATTGAAGTGCATTTTTAATTTTTGATAAGACAAATGTTTATGAAATGCATTAGTGAAAGAAAATTAAAGGATACTAAAACACTCCAAATTTTTTGACTATTTTCAAGTGGCTATATTTTGCCTAAAAATGAGCGTACTGAAATTTTAAAAACATTTAACATTTAAAAGCTTTAAATTTTTAGTCATAAAATCCTACGGTGAAAAAATTGTCAAGCAACGTGTACTGCCCAATCCTAACAAATACCGAAAACAATTTTTTCGGCTTTATTTTTTTATTGTTTTTTTTTTTTGTCTACGAACTTGAGAAAGAGCTAAGATATTGAATTTTGAATGAAAAAGGACCTTCTTGTTTTTAAACATCAATATATAAGCATCCGCTGATTGCACAAGAAAGTTAAGGAGGTTTTTAAATCTTGAATAATTTCTCCACAAAAATCGGCAAGGCTGTTCGATTTTTTTCCATTTTTTACGTTGGTTTGAAAAATCAAAAAAGGGCTTTTTGTGGCTTTTCGGATAATCAGGTGCTAAATTAAAAATATCGAGAAAACCAGTAGTGTTAAGTGTGCCTTTTACAGTTCAATATGCCTACAAAAACCCCACAAAGTTTCGATTGATTCGAACGCGAGAGGTTTCCGAGATATTGATGGTTAAATACAAAAAAAAAGATCCTTTTTCATTCAAAGTTTAATATCTTAGCGACAAGTGGTCGTACAAACGTAAATTAAAGCTAAATGAACGAGTTGTCCAATCCACATAGTGGTCAAGTTGGAAAAGTCTTTTCAAAGTTGTTAGACAAAAAAAACGAAAAAATTTCGAAAAAAATCTTTTCGGTATTCATTAGGATTGCGCGGTGCACGTTGCTTGACATCATAAGACCCCAAAACTAGGAGCTTTAAGCTTTAAACCGATTTTTTTTAAAATTTTTAAATATAGGTACATAATTTTGGTTTTTAGAGATAAAAACAATTAAAATCAAAAGCATCGAAACACCGCCACAATGAAAAACCTCTTTCAATTTCCATATAAATTAAGTGGACGTCGTAAAAAGTTAAAAGCCTTAATAAACGTCGCCAAGTTAACTCTTCGCAACGCAGTTACAAACTAGCAAAAAATAATTAAAGTTATATATTTACTACCTACAGTTTTACCGTAAAAAAAAACATGTTAATTATCGCACTGAGGAAAAAAATCATTTAAAAAATGGTCTTACGAATCTGATAAGAATGATAAAAAAAGTTAAAAAAATGGGAATAGTACTACCGCAATCAGGATCTCCTTTCATAACTTTATCTACGAAGAGTCTATTGACTAAACAGGGTTTCGAAAAATGCAGAAACATAATTTAATTAGATTACATAGTTCTTTAATCTACAAATTTAATTAAAAGATATATTTTAATAATTGTCGGCTTAAGAACGGAAAGTTTAGAAAGCTCTTCGCACATGGGTTGGTAAAACAGCGAAGGGAACGCGATTTTTACTGGCTTCGACAGCACGTAGGCATATTAGCCTGTCCGATCTCAGCAATTCGCGTCCTTTAATAAACAGATGCAATACAGAACCATTTTGCATTTTGTTTACAGCGTGTAATTCATATGATTTGTTTGGTTTTTACACGGGAAAATTAGTGTTAGGTCAAGATTTTTTTTGTAAAATAATATTTGGTAGGATTTAGGCTTTTGCGTACTTGTGTTAGAAGGCTCTATAGCTCTATATAGGCACTTTTTGACCAGGTGGAATAATTCAAGGGACAGTTTTGGCCCCGTCGCGATTGGGTTCGGGGATCATCGGCGCTGTCCGATCGACATATGATTTCATTGGCCTGAGAATATAGTAAAAATTGACCATTAAACGTAAGCCCGTTTCTGTACGGTTGTCGCCACTTCAAACACGAATATATGCGTACATACTGTCGAAAGTTTGTCGAATCTCGGTCTCGTCGCCGTTTCACCGACCCATGTGCGGAGAGCCTAAGCGTCATAAGGGAAAATTATTGTGATTTTTTGTCAACTCACATAATTTTACATGTAATGCCGCCGCCAGACAATGGGCCAACTACGACAAACTTTCGCAAACAACCATTGTGTGGACGGGTCGTTCGTCTACATTCGTCTTGACTGGCCCAACTTTTCTCGAGTCCGCTTGCTTACAAATAGTTTGGCAAATGTTTTGACAAATAGTACGAAATTATGGCCAAACATTATGTTTTGGTAAGGCGTATTTACTTAAAAAGTCAATAAATATAAACAGTCCATTCTCCAATCTCGATATCATGTCTCGTATTAGACATCGATTTAAGATTTTTAAGCTACATTGATCACGCAGGCGCAATGTGAAGTAAGAGTGGAGAATAGACCCGCTGAAATGATCTCATTAGCGATGAATTTTCCTTGTGAGATACAGAATCCTAATGAAAACGTCTCTATTTAATAAAGTTAAACATTTTTTTAATGAAATCATCACTTAAAAATTTTATTACATTTACCGGAAGTGGTGTTGTGTACTTACTTAAAATGTCCGACCTTCAACTTTTTAAACCACATGGTTTGGGTAAACGCACAAGAAAAACTCTCATACTAACATTATGTTTTAGTAAGGCGTATTTACTTAAATAGTCGATAAAATGTAAACAGCTGTAGCCAGCATGAGCAGCCGCGTATTTATTTAACCTACGTTTAGATAACGTTTGTATACTATGGATGTATAACTCACAATTACGTATATTTTTATCAATGGTTGATGAATGTGAATGGCTTTAGTATTTAAATTAAATAATTGTGTATTATATAAGGTAAAAAAGCTTTGGATTTTAGCTGGAGGTTGTGTTGTTTCTCGACGCGAAGCGAAAGGAAAACAATAAACCGAGGGCTAACAAAAACATAATATTTGAGCCAGAAAATTAATCACGTAAAATTTAAAGTCTCAAACAGGTCGACTGGTATATATTTGAAACGCAATAAGACCTTTCATTACTATGGAAACCCTTAAAAAATATTTAGTATCTGACAATGTAATTTTGTAATTTGACAGATTTAAATTGAAAAGTTGAAATCAAAAGCCATCGTTTATTTGAAATATTATAAAGTTAAAAATGATCTGACTGGACTCCTAATATAAGGGAAATGTTAGTTCTGTATAATAATTCTAAAATTAAATATTTATCTTTACTTACGTGTATGTATGTCCGGGAAAAAGAACTCACTTTTTCCGATGGAAAAAAGTAATTTAATAAAAACCTTTTAGTACCCGTTAACAGAGATACAATTTCATTTTTTTTCGTTACGGAAAAATAGTTGATTATTATACAAGGGAAAAAAGCTTTAGATTTTAGCTCGAGGTTATGTTGTTAAAACCTAAAATTTTTCCCGTGTATATAACACATTTTTCCCTGGGGAAAAAAGTAATTATATAAGTCACACTTTAGAACAGAGAGATACAATGCCAATTTTTTCCCGTCACGGAAAAAACATATTTTATTGTCGGTTCAACACTTACAGTTATATTTATAAAAAAAGGCGTACAAGTAGTGGCGGCGTAAAGGGGGGAGCGTTCTGCCCGGGGTGCCAAGCACCAGGGAGTGACAATGATAATTTATTCGGGCCGCCAGAGAATACCTACTTACAAAAGAATTACTCTGCAAAGACACCGATAAATAAATAGTTACCTAGTTTTCTTTTGGTAGCAGTGCCGGATCAAGGTCTATTTTCTACTGCAACAAAGAGTGAATTTTGCGTCGTAAAAACATTTTTTGTGTACACAAAATTGAAAAGACAGGAGAAAACTTCTGCCTTTATCTTCAGTTTTTGCGCCCCTCTCGATGTATAATTGGGAAAACAAAAATAAAAAAAAGTTTCACTTTTTAATTTCCTCTACATTTCTTTGGTTTACGCTTTTCCCATTCCTCATTTATCTCAATTGCCCCCCACCGTTGCGCTGTGAAGCGATCGCTTCACGGTTGATCCGGCATTGAGTATAAAGTCCTAGAAGAGTTTAATCAGACACAGAAGTATATACAAAAATCTAGGATATTACCAAAGACAATTGTAGTTTCACTATTATGACACCCAGAACAATGCTAAATGTTTGGTCATCAGCTTGGACGCTCGCTTCTTGGAATTTATGAAGCGGGTATCGATCGAGTACACACGTAAACAGTACGTATAATTTGCCGCTTCATAAATGCAGCCAAGCCAGCGTCCAAACTGATGACCAAAAATTTAGCATTGTTCTGGGAGTCTATAGTGAAACTAAAATTGTCTTTGATATCACTAAACATGTGTGTGATAAATATCGAAGCCTTAAAAAGGTTTTAAAGGCAACGTATTTAAATAGTAGAAAAAGTTATATCCTACGCAACAAAAAAAGGTAAGGTCTTGGACATTTCAATTGCAGAAAGAAAAGAAAGAAGGCGATTTCGAAAACGTATCCCCGGAAAAATGGCCAGAGAGCCTGGACTAACATTGTCAGAGGGGCTGCAGCGAGCTATGTTTGAATGTCTTAATAGATTTTATGAAGAAGGAGACGATACTTGCAGGGCGATGAATCATATTCTGATAGCATTTAGTGTTGTTTAGCTTAAAACTTCGCTAATGTTGCCAGAAGATCTTCGTGGAATAATTTCTAATCTGACAGAAGTCTACGATTTATTTTTCTGTGAAGGACATAATTTTGAAGATATTACGTCTAAGGCGCCACTTGGATGCCAGCAGCATTCTTCAACGGTTGGATATTGTTAGATTAATCGTAAAATGGAGCTATTCTAAGTCTGTTTCGAATCTAGCATATGCTTTAACAAAATAAAGTCTCGTAAGCACGTTTTGTAATTGTTGTTTTATTGTGGGGTGCCCCACAGAAAACCGCCCCGGGTGCCAACTCAAGCGCGTTTAGTATTTGTTGTTTTATTGTGTGGGTGCCTCACAGAAAACCGCCTTGGATGCCAACTCACGCTATGCCACTACTGCGTACGAGGATTAGACAAAGAAATACATTACTTTAGTTGTACGAAAAACCGGTTCCTCAAACTAACTGTTTAAAGGGGTTGAACATATCAAAGGTTTTCAAAAATTTAAAGCATCAGCGTCAAGCGTGAACATAGATGTAAATAGGTTTGTTCCAGCAGAATGTTGGAAACATGTTAGCAACAATGGTAAAACGCAGAAATTGTTACAAACATTAGTCAGAAATGTTGGCAACAGTTTTCTGCTGGAACAAAAAATAAACAAGGCGTGCATACTGCTTATACGTCAATACAAAAAGGTTATGTTAAAAATTTGTCACTAATGTTTGAAGAAAGTTTGCAAACTTTTCAAACATATTTCCAACATCTTAAAGCTACTGCTGGAACAACAAACAATTGTATACTGTTACAAACATGGCACTGCTGGAACGACAAATTTGACGTGCGCAGAATCCGAACGGTTGCATACATTTCTAACAGCCTGCTGGAACAAACCTAATAAATCAAAATTTTTCCTCTTTCTTCTATTCTGCAGACCACTTAAGTCCTTAAATTTTTAATAAAATATTGATTTCAAAAAATGGTCTGGAGGTTACAAACAAGAACGTTTGTTTAAATGTAGAACATTAAAATCTGACTGTACGGTTTGTATAACTTTAAGTTTTGTACCTGAATGCTGCACTGTAAAACAATAGAAAAGTTTTAAAAGCCCAAAGCCGCATTTATTGTATAGAACAAAATGTTTTTACAATTTATTGTAAGTTTATATTTGCAGTGTTAGGACTATCTCGTAAAAAATAAAGATTAAATACAAAGGTTTCAGTTTAAAAGGGATGTACGGAGGCATTTAACTGGGGGGTGTCCATAAATTACGTGAGGCATTTGGGAGGAAGGGAGTCGACTTTAATATCACCTTATCTCACCGGGGGAGGAGAAGGGTCTGTCCATTTGGACAGGTCGTCCAAGGAAAATAGTATCCTGTAATGCAATGTAACTTTTTGGGCCAAAGGCTTTTTTCTACTTTTCAAAGTTATTTCGACGTCAAAATTAATTCCTGGTTGAGAAATGCTGCCTTTTTACATTCTCATAAATCTCACGTAAGATTGAGGAATAGGGAGGGGAGGGAGCAAATCTCGCAAGGGGAGGAGAAAGTCCAAAAATGAAAAAAAAGCCTTACGTAATTTATGGATGCCCCCTTAATGCTTGACATCTTCGACTGCTCCATAAGCAACTAGTTATGTGACACCCAGTTGACCCAGTATAACATTTACACATTATTTCAACATACCTACCCAAAAGAAGGTTGAACACTTTCGACCAGTAATTACCATTGTTTAATTAAAACAAAGCAATTAAGTAACATGGCTATTTAAGAGTATTGTGGTTTTAATTGATGTTTATACCATGGATTGGCAATAATAACTTGATTTAAAATAAAATTAAATCGGATTACCAGCCATTACAGATCAATTTCGATATCAAATATGGTATGTATGTACCCCTTTAATCTCGGCACTGTACGTGCTTACACGTCTTACAACTTTGACCTTATACACGGAGGATATCAACATTGCACACACATTTATACACAACTCTTTAGGCCTGTTAAGTAATCTCCTTTGCTTTACCTTCGATTTCACGAAAAGCAAGTATTACATTATTTATTCGTTATAAAATATTTACTGTGCCCTCAATTTTCGGATGTCGGTATTATTTTCACTACCAGTAAATAATTATAATAATACATGGTGTTTTACAACTTATTAGACAAACTTTAAGGGCTAATTCTCCAATAAAAAATATGAAAAAACTTCATATAAATAATGTCCTAAATGTCTTATTTTTTGAACTACACGGTGTTCAATTTTGTTTTAATGTTTTTTTTATATAATAACTTCTATACCAATTAAGGTATTTTTAAACAAAATTTTTGAGGTCGCCTTCTATGCACAAAACACATTTTGGCATACAGGAAAAAATTAATTATTACCAGTGTCGTCCATGAGGAGTTTAAGATAAATATTTTTAATAAAAATGGTACGCCACTTTCCTTTTTTTTAAATAAAAATAGTTTTTAAAATTCCCATTAGGATTGTAACAAATTTGATCTCTTGACTTTTGTTATTTGATTTGATGCACGGTTTTCGCGTAAATAAATAAAAACAATTACTTGGCACAGTCATTTTGTATGGATAATGTCAAATTGCACATTAAAAAATTACCTTTAATTTTTTATTCTTTAATTAGATAGGCATTTGACCGTGCCAAAAATTACGCGAAAACTGAGCGTCAAATAAAAAAAGTCAAGAGATAAAATTTTTCCAAACCTAATGGGAATTTATTTATTTCTTTATTTTGAAAAAATGCAGTGGCGTACCATTTTCTTATAAAAAATATTTACCTTAAACCTCTCATGGACGACACTGGTTATAATTAATGTTTTTCTTGTATGCCAAAAATGTGTTTGATGCATAGAATGCGTCCCCCAAATTTTTAAAAATATCCTAATTTGTATAAAAGACATTATAAAAAGAAAATATTTTTTAAAATTTTTAACACTCTGTAGTTCGAAAACTAAGACGTTTGGGACAAATTTTTATATGAAGTTTTTTTCATATTTTTAGTGTAGAATTAGCCCTTAAAGTTTGTCGGATAAGTTGTGAAACACCCTGTATAACTGTTAACCCTAGGTGATTGAATGCACAAAAATTTAAATATGGCAATGCAAAACTGGTACAAAATATATTAAACAAAATAAAAGTTTTGACACCCTATATAAGGACAATCAAGTTTTCGTCTATGGAAAATTACGGCTCCCTCTAAATTTTACAATAAAAGCGTGAGCAAATTTTGATATCACACCATAAAAGACCTCCTCCAAAACCAAACTGTGTAAAAAAACTTTTGATATTTAAAAATAATAATAATAATAATAAATATATGTATCTGACATAAATTTAAAAAATTGAGACCTTAATTTTGGTAGATGGTTCTATTCTGGCTCAAGAACTTGTAGTAGCATTTTCTACAGATCTTTTAGATATATTTTATATAGCATACATAAAGAAAAATGCACTTAGAGGGCGCGTCCATAAATTACGTCAGGCGTTTTTTCGGTCTTTTGACTTACCTCCCTCTGGTAAGATTTAGTCAGATTTGCTTTATTGCCCCATCTCTCAATCTCACGTGAGATTTTTTGCACAATTTCTCAAAACGAAATTGACTATGTGTTCGTCGATTGAGTTTTGAAGAGTCAAAAAAGGTCCTTGACCCTAAAAGCTAGTTATATTTTTCCTGGCGGGACCTGCCCAAATCTCGTAACTATTTTTCCTGTTTATATTTGCATATACCCCCACTTCCCCCAGTTAGATTAAGTAGGATTTAACTCGGCCCACCCCCTCAATAAAATTTATGGTTGACCCCTCAGAGCGTTCCGGGATACGTGGTTTCTTATTTTGTACTAAATGTGAACCATTTTTAACATCCATACAGGATGTTTTTAATTCGGTTGCTAAAAGAGATTTCGGAGACTAAAACACAGATAACAACTTCAATAAAACTTCTATTTTTACTTACTTGTTTATCAAACTCTACTTACCTAAAACAATAAATGTTGAAAACCTATTCACCCACATTAAGGTAGAAGCAGCGGGTCTTACCTGAAATAGAAATTCAATCTCATAGAAAATGGAAACTTCAGCTTGTTACGAAATTTAATTGAAATTTTATCCTCAAAAATATATAGCGGTTAAATTAGGTGATCTATTTAGGACAGGATATAGTCGTAATGGAAGATTTGCGGTTTAATGGTCGGGTTTTATTAAAATACGTTTTAGGATAAAGCAATTTGAAACAAATTTTGTTTGTGGTTAATAAGGGCAGAAAAAACAATAATATTTAAATGTTTTGTTGAAATTAAATAATACAATAAAAAAATCATCTCTAAACTGAGTAAAGATTGTATATCCGCCCTTGGACTTAGCAGTGTGCGCCAAATTCGACGCTTTTTTAGGAAACTCGTGCTTCTGTTTGCCTTACACAAAAACTTATCCCTTATTTAAGAGGCTTAAATTTTGAGCCAAACTTTCTGGTGAAAACCAATTTGCTATCTTGCGCCGTTTACTCCCTAAAGCTTGTTCTTTTTTAATTTCTTGCTATTTCTTTAATTCTTCTAATTTTTTATTTCTTTTAAAACATGTTAACAAACAATAATGCAGATTGCAAAAATGTTTTTAATTATTTTAGGTTGAGGCGATTTTATTATTTTTTATTGCAAATGGATATCCTGTATGTTTGTTTATTTAGTTTTAAACTGGTCGGAAAATTTATTTTCTCAAAAATGTATTACACGTTGTATTTGAATTCTACTTTATCTTATTATTATTATTGAGTAAAAAGTAATCCACGAAAAAAGTAAGGGACCGTTGAAGGAACATCAATTATGACAAGGTTCTTCAAGAAATAGTCAAAAAAGAACCAAGAGAGTTTGAGATTTGTCATGAAAATAGCACAGATGCCCTTTTAAGTTTTTGGTAGTGCTAAATATTTATTACAATTGGCATGAGAAAAAATACTTATCGTTTACTGCCGATATTTCCATATCAGGTCGTTTTCGTTTTCTTTTTTTATAAAAAAAAACGTTAAAAAATATGACGATTTTTGTACAACTTTTAATATTTGACATTACTTGCAAAACGTACTATTTATTTATTTTCTGGTCAATGGGATACAACAGGTACAGGAGTACCCACTATGGTATCCACAAATTTAAATTTAACATATCCTTAAAAATATATAGGTGAGTTGTTTACAAAACAATTAAACTAACTTACACTACTATTACAGGTATGATAGAAACTAAAAAATGAAAAAAGAAACAGACGATACTGCGCCGGAAATCGGCTCTGTGCAATTACATACTTTTTAATATCGTTTTAACCCGTGATAATGACATTGAAAAATAATCTATTTGTTCAGCACTCACATTACTATTTCTTATAATTCTGCAGAGAGGCGAATTCTGACCTGTACTTGTGTTTCTAAATGACAAGAAAAATAATTCGTTTACCTTTAGTTACCTCCGTGGGATATTAAGAATGTTATGATGTTGGGCTCTATGTTAAACAAAAATGAGCCATCGACAAAAACGGATCTTAAAGTATGCTAAATCATGACAAAAAAACCCGATGTACTCAATTACACCTGTAACATTACTGAAATATTTACTTTTTTAATGCGTTTTGGTTTATTTTAGGTGATTTCAAACCATTTTTTGGCACGGTGCGATTCTAGTGAAGTCATTAGGGTCAGTGAAATATTAACTTCCTAATTGTAAAAAGCCCGGCCAGTGACTTTGCTATTTTGTCTTTATTGTTATTTAAATAGAATTGGTATGGTACACTGCTATAATTTACTTCAGAGTTTGTGTGCGAGATCCTTAAATTAATAACTACGCAAAATAAAATTGTTTGTTGCGGTTTTTATGACTTAACATTTGAATTTTTGTTTGAGGTCTTTGATATTTACCAGGGTCATAACATGAGTTAAATATTTCCTGAATTAAAAAAATTGAAGGTCTTAACACATGTATGTCGTTTGTACTGACTCGTTGAGTATGGTTTTATATATTGTTAAACAGGATATTGTCGATGTATAATTTAGTATGACCTACTAATATTCTTTTAAGTGGGGCATAAACAATTTTCTAGTAAAGTTCGTGGGCTAACTAATAATGGGAAAATATGTATCTTCATCCTCGATGTCTAAGGGGTCGCCCGGAAATTACTTAAGGCATTTAAGGGGAGCGGGAGGGGGTCAAGTTGGATTTCACTTTATCTTAGTGTGGGGAAAGTAGGGGTCTGTGCAAATATCACGTAATTTTTCTTTCGCTAAAAACTGGAAAAAACGTTAAGTATGAGATTTGGGCAAGTCCCGCCAGGAAAAATATGTTATCCGGTAACAATCAGAACTAACTTTTGGGTCGAGGACCTTTTTTGTTTTTTTTTGCTCTGGTTCTTTGACAAACACAAAGTCATTTTTGGTTTGAGAAATAGTGCAACAAATCTCACGTGAGATTGGGGACTGAAGGTGGGGATTGAAGAAAATTTCACTAAATGTCACCAGGGGTAAAAAAATTTAAGAAAAAAACGCTTCAAGTAATTTATGGAATTAAGTAAAATAAGTTAACAATGTAAAAGTTGATTTTTAATAAAATATTATGTTAAATAAAAATATATCTTATATATAAAATTCTCGTGTCACAGTGTTCGTGCCCGTACTCCTCCGAAACGGCTTGACCGATTCTCATGAAATTTTGTGAGCATATTGAGTAGGTCTGAGAATCGGCCAACATCTATTTTCACCCTGTAGCTCCGAGATAAATCGCAATAGCCATGAAATGGTTTTACCACAGTTGTTTTTTCAAAAAAAAAAAAAGAGATCAAGAGGCCAATATTAAAAGTTTGAGATTTCTTTACGGTTTTCGAGATACCCCGCCTAAAATCCACGAAAATGAAACACCCTGTACATTGACTAAGTAAATAAAAGCCATGTAGGTAGCCTGATAGGTACGGCCAAAAAAACGTCTATTTACTTAAAACTTGTTAAAATATTAATGGGAGATAATATCCAGTGGTTTTGCAATATTCGTGCGGTTAGGAAACACGGGGAATATATGTCACACGCGCCGATGGAGATAAGAACAGGCGTGCATGCCTTTATGAGATAAACATGTAGGTATAATATTAATTTGTTAACTACAGTTTAATGCATAACGTAATAAATATATGCAAGCGTTCTAAAAGCTCCGTAAGATAAAATTTTACAATAATTCTAAATTGCAAAGGAACTGTCACAGTTTTTGCACTGTGCAATCATTAAACTTTTGTTTTTATATGGGGTATTATTAAAATGGTATTTTTCTTTTAACACTGTATATAAATTATGTAAAAACGCATTTAATGGTAAACGGTTTTATTGTACTAAAGGCAAAGATAAATTCGGTAAGTCCTAGCTACCAGATCGCACCAATCTTCTCATCAATCTGGGGTATCGATTAAACAAATAATAAAACCGTTGGGCGTAGCCTATCCAGAGTAAATATTATGATAGAAATGTCAATTGCCCAACGATTTTATTATTTGTCTGATCAATACCCCAGATTGATAAAAAAATTGGTGCGATCTGGTAGCTAGGACTTACCGAATTATTTTTAGCTTTTAGTACAATAACATAAACGTTTAATATAGAAAGTTTTTTTACATAATTTATTTAAGTTTTTAGTTTTGTTGTTAATTGATACTTTTCATTATATTAATTTAATTTAATGCCTTACTATAACTTACCAACGATTTTATATTAAAGTAGTTGTGGAAAATGTGTAATTCGCCATTTTGTAGCAGCGGCCATCTTGAATTTTAATTTTTTTATAGTGAGCTCTATTTAATTAACCAAGCCCTTTTATAATGCCTTACTATAACTAACAAGAACTAACCAACGATTTTATACTGAAGTAGAAGAGTAAAAAATATGTTATTCTCCATTTTATAGCAGCGGCCATCTTGGATTTTAATTTTTTTATAGTGAACTCTATTCTACCAACCTTTCATTTAATACCCATATTGGGGTAGTTGTGGAAAAAAATGTAATCCGCCATTTTGTGTCGGCGGCCATCTTGAATTTTAATTTCTTCATAGTAAGTTCTATTCTACCAATCAAGCCCTTTAATTTGATACGCCACTTAATTGCATATTTCTGGACCTTGCATGATCAGGAAGTGTCCGACTTAATAAGGCTGACTTGCCACGCTAAATATTCAGACCATACTATGATAAAATTGTAGAAAACCTGTACCCGTAATTTTTTCACGACTTCTCTTCTTATCCGATGATGGCACCAATAATTGATCTAAGGACCATAAACCAAAAAAAAACTGATAAAATTTTAAAGGGTAGTTATAACTATACTACGGTATATACCTAAAGCAAAAGAGGTCAAAAACCCTATTTTTTCAAAAACAAAATCGTCAGAAAAAGGATTAAAAAATCACGTGGGATATTAGGTTATGATAAAAACTCACAAAATTAACAATTCTCTCGATTTTTACAACAGCTCTGACAATAACAGTTGCTCAAAATTAGCCAATTAGCATATTTTGAAGGTAAACATTCTAGTTTAAAAGCCGCATTTACGTTGATACGGGGTCAATCGCATTTTTTAATGTTACCATTGACATTTCTGTATGGTGTCATCAGCTGATTTAACAATACTGATTATAATTATGTTTATTAACGTGAGAAGTTGCGTTCTCAACAAAAATAAAAATATGTATGGTTTTGTATACGCAGTTATTTTTAGGTACCAAAATAATTTTTGATATTTTAATAATATTTTGTTGTTAAAATAGTATTTCATGTAACAATGTAACAAGTGCATAAAGTGATACTTAACTTATTCTATATACCGAGTGGTGCGTCGCCGCGCGAAACATAGAAAATTCCATGCAAAAATAAAGGGAGTTTATTTTTTATAGTAAGCTCTATTCTACCCATTAAGCCCTTTCATTTAATACCCATATGGAGGTTGTAGTAAAGTAATATGAAATCCGTCATTTTGTATCCGCGGTAATCTTCGATTTACAATCATTAAGAATGCATTTTATTGTATTGTCATTAAGATTAAGAGTGTGTTCCAAATTTCAGATGATCGGTAGACAGGAAGGGCGTCCAATTTCAGTTACTAAATTAGACCCAAATAAATGAAAATTTCAAGTTAAGGAAACCGTTTTTTTTACAATCGTAAAAAGAGTTATTTGGTGTTACGTTACATTTAATACACTCACGCCCCGTATTTGTCTATTCAATTGGTGCCACCTAAGACACGTAACTTTCCCTTCGCTGTAAAAATGATTTTTTCCAATATAGTAAAAATTTGAATTATTGCACTTAGATTGTTATATTGCAACATGTAACGGGCTAGGCGTTTACCAGTAGTGATACTGCAGCAATTATAGCTTATATTGTTCTAGTTATATTGTTTTTATTTCACCGACACCCACTTGGTCTAATCTTTCATTTACATAATAAAAATGCATTGTGTTTCATAACGTCGCAAACTACGAACCAACTTGCAAACCTACGTGTACATAATTGTATATAGATATATTCTTTTGTTTTTGGGTAATCTTAACTGTATGGATATTTGTTAGCAGGGGAGGTCATATCGACTTTCTGAGGGGGGCCATATCATCAATAAATCCCAAAATGCCCATATTTGCCATTACACATGTATAAAATACAAGAAATAGAAAGGATATAGCATCCAAGGGGGTATGACCGCCCCTGTTTGTTAGTATACCGGGTAGAGCGTCGTCGAACGGAACATAGGAAATCCTTTTAGGGGAATTAATTTGGCTTTTGGCTTCCCTGTACATTTTAAAGATATAATGTAAGATAACTTTCCGAAAAGGCCAACATGACAGACCCTTGTGCAAAGTTTCGAGAAATATTAATAAGCGAAACTTAAATTATCTAATTAAATGTAATTGTAAAATTACTAAATTTTTGGTTCAGGTAAAACCAAACAAGCAACTCTAAAATGAATGTTGTTACTGACATGAGGAAAAGTGTCAACAAATCAGTGACAGTCAGTATTTGCCCTATAACAAACATTTTGCTGGTGGCTGCTGTTTGTTTCTGTACTCGGTTTGGTATTACCTGAGCCAAAAATTTGGTGATTTTGCACATTTAATAAAATAATTTAAGATTCGTGTATTACAATTTTTTGAAACTTGGCACAAGGGTTTCTTGGATATTTTTTGATTTTTTTCCCAAAAATGTACAGGGAAGCCAATAATTAACTCCTTTAAAATTTATATGGAATTTCCTATGTTCCGCTCGGCGACGCACCAGCCGGTATACACAAAAATGTATACTGTATAAGCAACAGGTAAAGGTATATCGGCCAGTAAGACAAAAATAAAGGATGTACGATGAGTCTTCCAATGGTAATATAGTTTCTAATAAATAACTTTGTAGTATCTTACTATACACAGAAAAAATAATAAAATAAAGTACCTATCATAAAATTTTGTTTAAGCATTGCTTTTTTTTAATATTTTTACCATATATAAATGAGTATTGTTTTAATATATTTAAGATATTTGTGTACAAGTAACAAAACGCCTGAGACCAATATTTTCAAAACCTACCGCAGAGACGATACAAACGACATTAATGGGATTTTTATGGTGATTAAAATTCACTGTATTGTGCATTGCCGACAAACAATATAACGCATTTTGTTTCACTGTCTAGAGGCAAAAAATATAACACAGACACAACAAAGAAAAATAAACAGTAGAAGTATGCCTGAACAATTTTTGAAATTACCCCAGGTATTCACTTTAAATCCGTTTGCGGAATATGACTAAAAAACTTGAATTTTTATTGCTAATAAGAACAGTGAACCTAAAATTATGACCCTGAATGATATTAAAGACCTCAGTTCGAACAATCTGATTCTTACATCATTGTTCATTATATCAACGTGTATATACTTCTTTACCTCTCACGACATTTTTCTTTAGTTTTAATGACATGGGTTGTATATTTAAAGAGTTCACAAAACAGGACTTTCAGAGAGGAGATTCACCTGTTACAAGGTTTTAAAATTTAAATGTACCAAAAAGCGGTAAAACTCCTTTGCTCAAAATATACCCGATCTCGATATCTCGTCTCATTCAAAAGTTAGGCAGGGGGATATTTTTGAAAACCTTACTATACATTACAACACTTACATATTTAACGTTTTATGGGGCGTCCAGAAGGCGTTTTTTTCCATGTTTTGTTCAATCGCCCCATATCCCGATCTCACGGGAGATTTTTTTGCACAATTTCTCAAACCGAAATTGACTTTGTGTTCGTCGAAAAACTTTTGAAGAGAAAAAGTCTTCGATTCAAAAAATTTGTTCTAGTTGTTACCGAATAACATCTTTTTCCTGGGGGACCTGCCCAAACCTTGTATCCTTTCTTCCTGTTTCTAGCGGAAGAAAAATTACGTGATATTTGCACAGATCCCGCCCCCCGCAGTGAGAATAAGTGATATTTATATCGACCCTAATCCCTCTCCTAAATGCCTTATGTAATTGACTGACGCCCCCTTAAGAGTAGTTTAGTTTTGATTGAGGAAGACCTATTATCATTATTATTAAATGTAACTTATACAGTGTGGTCCATTAAGTATACAACAAATAAAAACATTTTTTTTTTAATTTTTCATTAAATGTGGTGCCTAATCTAAAACTGATGGTAGTAGTTCATTTTAATTAAAAGTGGAGGGATATACGGGATAGGTCAAACATTAAAAACTGCTTAAGGGTAAAGTGCCCTTATTTATAAATATACAACCAAATGGTAAAAGAAAAATTATTAAGGATCAAAGTTATGCCTAAATACCAAGTCATGACCTATCATTTTTGAAATAAAGGTACTTCACTTTTAAGCAGTTCTTTTAATAAAACTTACTACTGTTAAAACACTTTGAGATCATACACCAACTTTTATAGGGAATATAAATTTCTAAAAATTGCAAATAAGAAAGTGTCTTATCTGTAGCACTTGGTGTACCCCATTGTACAGGGTGTCTCACCAGGAATTGCTGCGATCGATTTCTCGATAAGTGGGCCTTGGAAATTTTTGAAAATTTGGTAATAATATAAAGCCAGTTGGGGACATACGACCAAAATATTTTGACAGTTCTACTACTTTTGGTTATACCGAAAGTTAATGTCAACTTTCTTATTGGAACACCCTATAGAATATTTATTTTTTAGATTCTGCGTAAAATTCTAAACACATGTATGTTATGTATAGTGCTCGATACCAAAGTTCGACCGTTTAAAACACCCATCAATTTTTTTAAATAAAAACCTTTAATATGAATTGGGGTTGGGTTCGTCGTATAGAAAGAACTACTTTAGTAGACTGTTTTGATATTTTGACAATTAATAAATACGTTAGCTGTCAAAATATTTTATTTGTATGTCCTCTACCGACTTAAATGTTCCCAAATTTTCAAGGCGTACTTTTCGAGAAACCGATCGTAGCTGTTCCCGGTGAGACACCCTGTATACCTAAATATAGTTTTAAAATAAATGACATAACTTCGATGCAGGGATTAATTTCTCTTTATTATTTAATTTCTATTTAATCCTAACAAGAACCAAGAGCGAACCTAGCGTAACATTCTCCTTGGCCTTCCATCGTCCACTAGAAGACACTCAAGGCCGCAGGTTTATTCAATATAAAAAGTTTTCGCATAAACCATCAATATAGTTTAAAAATCTAATAATTATGTTTAATTTCTATTAATTTATTAATTTTTATTCATAAAAAGATTTGTAGATGTTATATTTTGGATTGGAACTTAAAATCGAGAAGTTTACTTAGCGCTGCATCTCCTCCCGATCAACTAACATAGTATACAGGGTGGGCCAAACAGTGACGTCAAATCTTTAAGGACTTATTCTACACTAAAAACTATGAAAAAACTTCATATAAAAATGTGTCCTAAGCGTCTTGGTTTTCGAACTACAGGGTGTAGGGTAGTAAATTTTTGGCATAAAAAAATATGATTACCAATGTCGTCCACAAAGGGCTTAAGATTAATATTTTTTAATAAAAAGATGATACGCCACAGCATTTTTCTAAATGTAAAAAAATACAATTCCCATTAAGTTTGAAACAAATTTGATCTCATGACATTTTTTTATTTGATGCACGGTTTTCTCGTAAATAAACCATGCCGAGAAATGGTTTTATTTATTTACGCAAAAACCGTGCATTAAATAAAAAAATAGTCAAGGAATCAAATTTATTTTAAACTAAATGGGAATTTTAAAATTATATTTATTTTTAAAAAATGCAGTGGAGTACCATTTTTTTCTTAAAAAATATTAACCTTAAACCCCTCATGGATGGCACCGGTAATAATAATTTTTTGTATGCCATAAAATGTCTTTTGGTGCATAGAAGGTGTATACTTTTTTTTTCAAATATCTCAATGTCAATTGGCATAAAAGCTCTCGTAAAAGCTATTGTAAAGAACAATAATTTTTTAAATTTTTTAACACGCTGTAGTTTGAAAACAAAGTCGTTGAGGAAAAATTTTTATATAAAAGTTTTTTCATACTTTTTGTGTAGAAGTAGCCCTTAAAGTTTGGACGTCACTGTTTGGCCCACCCTGTATGTTTAATGACATAGCAATTCTTATAATTGATTTGCAAGGATACATTTTTTGCGATTTGCGGAAAAAGACTTATTACGTATCAGTGTTTGCAGATATATATTAAATGATATACATCATGATAAATATCGTGATATTTATATTGAATAAATATCCCAATTTTTAATATACTAGCCGATCTGTGTCCAATTTGTTGGAAGTTAATAATGTTTTCATCTGACCTTCAATCATAATAAAATATAGCGTATAGCTCTCCTGAATAGTGTACCTTTCTAATTGTGAATTTTTTATTATGTTCGGTTCAATATTTCCGACGATTACCCCCTACAAACAAACAAAGTTACAAACTTTACCTCTTTTAATATTAGTATACTAAAACGGGGCTACTTTGGCACACGGGGCATCTTTGGCAGCGCGCGCGCCCTCTACTTTTATGAAGCTGCAGTGACTAGTTTTAATATTTAATCTCTGAGAGTTGTTCAAACGTGTTGGTACGTCTCGTAACGCAAAATATGGTGCGAAATTACCGGCGGTTGGCTGGATCAAGGCCATATAAAAACTATACTGAAAGAGATATTGCTCATGCGGTGCAAGCTGTTAGAGAGGGGAGGATGTCCCAAGTACAAGCGTCAAAAAGATGGAAAATACCGAGGGGAACTCTTCAAAATAGGCTATTTGAGAGACACGATGGTCGTGTAGGTCACCCCACCGTCCTTACTCAACACGAGGAGACGCTAATATCGGAGACTATCAACCAGGTAGCAAATTGGGGTTTTCCCGTTACTGTTAGTGACACCAGAGAAATTGTGCAAAAATTTGTAACAAAACAAGGCAAAAACATTCCTTGGTTAGGCAAACAGGTATTGGGATATCGGCCAGTAAAACAACAAAGAACAAAGGATGTATGTGACTCATCCAATCAGAAATGTTTACATGAGGGTATTCACGTTAGACTATCTCTTTTCCTCACATTGCCTATGTCTTAAGGTATTTAGCTGATCCGGTAGATGTACAGTAGACTGGCCAAAAAAAAACTTTTTTTTTTAAAGGTACTGTAAAAATATTCTTCATGATTACCAAAAATAATATCCTGACATTTTTAACCTTTAATATTAACATTAAGAGGTTCATCATTAAAATTATAGATTTTAAACAATTGTTGCATTTTCTTTTATTCATTTTCTTACAGAAAATTTAATTTTCTCCAAAAATTATGCTCTACAAAAAGCATTCCTAGAAAATTTCCGTAAAAAAGCCGTTTTCTTGTAATCGCGTCTTAAACATTAAATGTATTTTTTTATTTTTTATTTTGTCACTTAGATTGCGCATTTTTTTAATCATTTATAAATATCAATATCTTTATAAAACAAATACCTAAATATTCCTAAGGAAATTTTGTGCTCTACATAAAAATTTCTTAACATTTTTCAATAAATTAATTTATTTCAAAGTAATTCAATGTTGAAATAAATTTTCATTTCAATTGTGTAAATACTTTCTTACATTATGGGATAAAAAAAAGAACACAGAAGAAAAAGGAAGGGTTGTTAGATGTATTAAACGAATAGTTGTAAGAACATAGGTGTGATATTAAATATTACCAAAAATGAAATGCATTGCGAAACCTCTCCTCCCAGAATGTTCTTGGGATTTTACACAGCGGTTGATTTCTTTGATTTGAAACAATAGAATGCGCACAGTGATGGATTGTTTACATCCTCACGGCCCTTCTTCAGTCGCCCAGGTAGAATAAGCACTGTATACAAGGGAAGACTGTGGGCTTAAAATTTCATTGCCACAGCTAATAAGAAAGAAGAAAAAGCTTAATTTGTAGAATTGTAAGATTGTTATTTAAATTGCTTCGAAAGTTTGAATGAAACAGTTCTGGAAATGTATGTAACAGTCGGCATCACGACGCTAAAATTTCCACTTCATACAAGTTCATACAAGCTCCTGCACACAATGCAGAAGAAGAATACTGCATTATCCAAATAGTTGGATAGGTATTAATGAACTTATTCAATGGCCCCAAAAGACTCCAGACTTACACCATTGGATTATTAGGTTTGAGAACATTAAAGGATGTAGAAAGTCCTCGACGATTTAGCCGATTTAATTAATAAAGTCGCTTTATCGTGTACTGGTTCTACTATATGTTTATTTATTAAAGCTACCAACCGCGCATTACGCAAAAACTTATAGTATTTTTGTATAACATTTTTTTATGTTTGCGGCGGATTAAAAATAAATAGGTACCTACAATTTCGTTACTTAATGATTTCTTTATTAATGTCATGGCCTATTGATAATTTTAATATTTTATTTATGTAAGCTTAAATGCCGTGTATGACCAGTTTAATTTTCTTTATTATATGAAGTGTCTTAAAAAAATATATAGTTTTGTTACGTACTGTATAATATCTTTGTTTTATTTGGCTTGGCGATGATAAAAGATTAACTTTTATTTTAATAATATACATGGTTTAGCAGGTACCTAGCAATTTTTATCAAGTTAATTGATCGAATAAGATAAAAAAGGAAAAGCATCGGCAAACCTTGCACGTAAACAAAAACGACCAATCAAAAAATCGATCTAGAAATCTACCATTGTCTGATCCTTTGTCTGGGTCATCGGCTTTTGGTGCCCTCGGACGTTTTTATACTAGAATTCCTTGAATAGCATGGAACCGTGCAGCAGAGATGAGTTTTTAGTTTTATTTTGACTGTCTGGGTGCATTTTTCTCCATCGGAAGGAATCATAAAAAGCTGCAGACAGATGGTGTTGCTTTCAGGCGGCCGACAAACGACATGTGTGGGGCCGCAGAGAACCGAGATTTTATTACCCAAGAATTTTTGCATAGATTTTAAAAGTCTTTTATGCCTTTACATACTTTGTCTTGATGATCTTTAAAAAAATAAAAAAATTAGTACCGTAGTGAAATAAAACAAATTACTTAATAACTATATTTCCAGTTCCCAGAGTGACTTGCGCCGTGCTGCAAAAAACATAAAATAGTAATTTATGTAACAAGTGCATTAAGTGTAATCTCATGAGTAAAAAAGACACTTTATTCATGTGTTACATACTATATTTTTCTACGACCGTATAAAAATTTCTCTAATTACCAGTTTAAACATGTTTTATTTATTTAAACTTATTAAGTTTCATTTTTGCAGTACAGCCATTTTATTGCAACAAAAAATCATAGTCTCCTTATTTTTTGAAAGACATTATTCTCTTCATACCTATGCCGTGATTTAATTTTAGAAAATTGTATGCACATACTTTTTGTAGAAATAATACTAAAACAGTATCAATTCCTTTTCAATTTTTTAGTTATCCAAATTCATTCCAACTACTATTAATTAAAAAAAAACTATTAAATATATTCGCAAACATACACATATACAAAAAATAGACTGCATAGTCATAAAGCTATAGTAATTTATAAAATATGCCATTTTGGTGTTTCGAAACTTTTGGAATTTTGTTTTATTGTTTTTTGACTAAAATGATTTTAGATATTTTAACCAAAAATGGTCCAAAATATGTTACAGTATGACGTACCGGGACCTAGGTGCAATCTGCGTTGATTTTTAGGGAGGTTAGGGGGGACTGGAGTCTTGGTAGTCACGAAAGGTATAAGGCAAGCCTGGGGACTTTGCGCAAAAAAATGGAAAAAGTTTGATCCCTTAATGAAAAAAATTGTGAATTTAAAATAAAAAGCTTTTTATTTTTTAAAATGAAATAAACTTTTGGCCAATGTAAAATATTAAGTTAATTCAGTGTATTGTTTTGAATGGGGTTAATAACTTTTAGAATGATATACTCCAAAAGTGCCTTACCATGTCAACTGTCACTTGCAAAAAAATATATAAAAGAAGTAAATTTGTTAATAAAAATGTGGAAACCTATTAACACGTTTTAGATTTAGGTAACATTTTTTTAGGTTTGTCACATTTTTGTTAAAGTTTTAGGGTTTAGTCACATAATTTTCGGCTTGGATACCGGGAATTTTGGGGGAGTCTAATTTTGTCAAATGTCGTTTATGGGAGGGGGCTTAGATCCCCAAGCCCCCACCAAATTGCGCATATGTACCGGGGTGTTTTTGGATTTTAGCGTATGTAACAAATAATTTAAAATATCTGGTTAAAAACCATAGAAAATTAACTTGACCAAACAACAAAACAAAACTTTCGCACGTGCCCATCCAAGCACTTGAGGATAAAAAGAAGAAAACAAGTATAACCGTTCTCTTTATTCCCACGAACGCAAAAAACCCTCTCGCGGCATTTAGGATGGCACGGTAAATCCTCCCTGGTCATCGGGGGTAAATCCTAGTTTTCACGCTTTCAACAACAGATTCCCGAAAGCAAAAGTAGAAAAAGTACTTTTTAAAACTCTAAGGCGTACTTGTAAATCTATTATACTTACAATTTAAAACTCCTCGACCTTACTCCAGTTTATGTTACCCAAATAACGTGACTTAATAGCGGCTCTACCATGCAAATTTTAAATTGTTAGCAGGTATAAAAACTATAACAAGTTTTTTGAACATTCCGAGCGGCAAATATTATATCTCAAAAAGTTAAATGAAAACCTTCCACTTAATTAAATAGAAATTATTGCAATTTTGGGCAGATTACGTGCTTGATTGCATATTGCATGCCTTTCAAAATTATAGATGTCGGGTCGGAAATTTGCTTTCAGAGTAACCTAATTAAATGTTTAAAAACAGCAAAGAAAAGCGCTTCAGGTAGAGACGTTCAATTATATTTTTAATAAAATGGTTTATTATTTTGTTGTTTACTAAAATTATAAAGGGAACCTATTTCCTAAATTATCAAAATTTGTTATGCTGCTATTATCCTTGCTAATAAACAAAGGATATTTTATCACTTTTTACAATAAAAGGAATTAAAAAAATAAAAATAAACCGACTTCAAAAAAACAAATATAATCACCTGAAATGTAGTAAATAAATGAAGATTTAAAAAAAACACGAAGTCAGTTAATAACATGTGTTATAAGAGCTTTCGTTTATTTAGTATGCACAATATGCCCATTGCACATACATTTTATGTTATTCACCGACATTATTTTTTAACTTTAATTTATTTATGATTTTTAATTTTTTAGAAAACTTTGTTTATTAACTTGTTATTTTTTTAAGGCGGTTAATTTTTTTATGTTTATTTACCTCTTTTAGTTTATTGTTATTATTTCATCGGTATATAAAATAATATAGTAATACCCTAAAAAATACTACTCCTTTTCACGTAAACTATTCGCACAGAGCGGCAATGCTACCTCCAGTAGGAATATGATCTAGGTACTTAAGCCTATGCAACTGTAAATTTGTTTATTCCTTTTAGCGTCTAGAAGCACCCGGAACGGCACCAAAAGTGTTCCTTTTAATTGCATTTTATTTTTGACAGTTTTGGAACTCTTGACAGTTCAAGAACGGTTTGGGGAGGTTCTAGAGCATAAAAGGAATACACCAATTACTGACAAGGCTTAAGTGATATAATAAGCCGGTTTCATAATATTTGCTTAACACTAACCATAGGTTTGCTACCACAGAAACAACGAAATACCGAAATGTGATTGGTGTTGCCAAAATAGTTAACCCAAAAGTGATGGTAACCATATATTGTGATACTGGTCATGTTTATTATACCTGTACGTGCATTTATAATTTTAAATTTTCTCTCGCTTTTACAGGATCCCACCATCAGATCCTGACTTGGTGCCAACAGGATCACCACAAACAAAAATAAAACGGGTCCACAATTGACGGTGTATTCGGTGAACATACATTAAAAAATATCTACATGTACATGCCTTGAAAATTTAAGGTTTTCTCCGAGTTCCCCAGATCCCACTATCAGATCCTGACTTGGTTTCGGATATTCTTCTTTTTTAATCTGTCGACAACTGACGGGGTAATCGGTGCGCAAAAAAAGTCGAACATAATATTAACCCCTTCTTTTTTGACGTCACGTCGGTTAAAAATGGAACTCTAGTAAGGTGACTTCTGTCTGTGTAAAATTTTTATTTAAGTTATGTTTTAGTAGAACTGCAATTTAATACTGGTTAAAGTATAACTATACATACGTAGGTTCAAGATAGGAAAATATTTATGGCATTTGCCAAATTCTTTTGTACAATATAAAGATATCTGTAGAAAACTGCAAAAAGAGCCTTAGATGACTTTTTGCCCTTCTTGGGTTGACAGGCATCTGTGATTCTTGTGCTTATAGGGGTCAATAACTCGTCTGTCTAACCCCGGCTCATCAAAAGGGTCCGGGATTTAATGCATTAGAGAAAGCCATTCGGCAGATTATGATTATTATGCTTGGCAGGCATAATGGCAAATATATTTAACATGAGATCCCAAATATAAAAAAAAACATTTATCATCTAACTTTAACATTTTTAAAGTTGAGAAATTAACGTTTTGTTTGTTTTCTAGGCGGGCGAATATCACACACAAACACATGGAAACAAATAATGTAATTTCTTAACTAAAAAGCCATAAAGCACAGGAATTCTCGGAGTCGTCAGTACGAAACATTAAAACTTAATGTTTCTGCGTTAAGCTGAAATGCATAAAGATCTTGCCCAAGTTCCAGAGACCACTGTCCTAGTGGCTCCTTTGTGAAACGATCATGGAAACCCGGCTATATGCCTGGATGGGTATTAAATTACATGATCTTCGTCCACAACAGACAAGGAACTTGGTTGATTAATACTGGGATTCTGAGATGTATAATGCATGTTCCTCCGAGCAGAGTGAACTCACAAAGAAGTCGATCTGTTGAGTCGCTACCATGGCCGAGGACGAGACGGAACCGAACTCGTCCTAGACGGTTTTGTTATTCGTAGCCATTCAGCAGACCGACTTCCGTGCGAGTTAACTTTGCTTAAAGGAACATTGGTACATGAATTATACATCTCAATGTTTCTTATTAATTTTTGTAAATTATAATTAAAATATGGCAAATTTTGAAACTATATTTTACACCTTTAAAAAAACTTTCCGAACTTTGAAATATATTTTTATTTATTTCAGGCATTTTATTTCTTTTTGATTGTGGTCAATTCTTAAATCATTATGCCGGTCATTCTTAGTTTTCATGAAAAACAGCACGAAATGTTTTAAAACCTCTCAAGTGGGTAAGGTAACGAAATAATTTATAGTTCTTAGAAATATTTTCCAATTTTAATTATAAAAGATAATTGTTTTAAATAAAACAGAATACAAATCGGGCAAACTTTTATTTTGAGATTAAGTTAAACCTTTCCAGAGACCTAACAAAAAAATTCTTGGTTTGCTATAAATTATCTTAAACTAAAATAAAATTCTGATACAAACAGATTTTTTTTAGGTTTAAACATTTTTCCAAATTCACATCCAGGTTTAAATATAATAAAAGAAAGGACAAATAAAAATAACTTTAATGATAAATAAATGTTTTTGTTGAAAAACTAGTACGACTCCTTAATTAAAAATATATATAAAAAGTTATTAATGTCTTTTTAAAAATACTTTCAAAAACTAACGAGATCAAAGGTTTTTAATACAAAATAAAGGAATGTTCGAGATAATCCATTAGAAATTTTCCACTGTCTGGATATTAGTCTGGCTTAGGGTTATTGGTATTTTGAGTCACCCAAAACCCTGAGGCCTCATTCCATACTCCAGAGGGTCAGACGTGGATTCTAAATAATGCTGAGGGCAAATATGTTATTACTACATAGAAATATGTTGCATATTTTCTTAATGTTGATATTATTATACAGTATGGTATTGTGATTTTAGACCAAGTCAGAAATTTAGGTATACAGAAAATTTAAACTTCTTAAACAACAAAGATTGTTTAAAATTATTTAGCTAGTTTGCATTTGATAATATTTAATATACAGAATGTTGTGAGGAAAATTCCAAATATTAAAAGGGAAAAAAAAAAGTTTTTATGATAGAGGGTGTTTTACTTTTTCTTCTTTAATACTGGCTTTTACATTTATAAAAAAATCGCTAAAATATTAAGAAATAGTTATACAAGGTGTCCCGTATCGTTATGTTCAAATTTTGGGAACGTAAAGTACACTTCTTTTCAAGTAAAAAACGCAAGACTTGTATATCCATTTTTATTTATTTCAAAGTTACACGCCCATGAATGTTATTTGAAGATAATACTAAGATAATACTAAGATAATACTAAAAGTAAATAAAGAATACTAAAAATAAGTTCGTAAAGTAAATAAAAAATATTTTATTTAAAAAAGGTCAATTGATAATATTTTCAAAATGTCCACCTCAAAAAAAAAAAAAAAAATAAAAATGGATATACAAGTTTTGCGTTTTTTTACTTGAAAAGAAGTGTACTTTACGTTCCCAAAATTTGAACATAACGATACGGGACACCTTGTATACCTACTGGGTGTCAAGTTATATATTTACACCTCACTTAACTTTATTATTTTTTATTGTACAAAATAAATAATAATATCAATTTGTAGGGTTAATTCGATAGTTTCTAAATCAATAATTATATTTTTAATATCTTCTAAAATATACAGGGTAGAATAGAAAATATAATTTTTCCACGACCGTTTAAAAAATGCTGTTTTTTTAATCATTAACATAGAGTTAAAGTACTCCATTCTAGTACAAAACATAAAGTGTTAAAAAACGTAACTTTTTTAACACTTCGAAACTTTGTTTACACTTTGAATTAGTGTTTTTTTCAAGCCTACTACAATAAACTTAAATATCAGTTTATGCAATGTAGCAGTAAACGCGACATCAACTAAACCAAACGGTCAAGTTACCTTTGATTTCGTCATTATTTCTTTTAGTTCATGTGTCACTAGTTTTAAAATTTGACAGTTCGCAAATAAATTTAATAGAAATTATTGAAAATTATTAGTAATAATGAATTTGAATGACTAAGAAATTAAAAAGGAATGTATACTTTCTTAGGAATATTTCTACAAAAAGTAAGTACATACAGTTTTCTAAAATTAAATAATAAATGCATAGTTATGAAGAGGATAATTGTCTCTTAAAAAATAAAGGTACTATGATTTTTGATGCAGTATAATGGCTGTGCTGCAAAACTTAAAATTAATAAGTTTAGATGAATAAAACATGTATAAAATATACTATGTAACACATTCATAAAGTGTCATTTTTGCACATGTTACATAAATTATCCTTTAAAGAGCTTTAAAAATACTACATTTGATATATCTATATTCATTAGTTTCGGAAATAAGGTCATATAAATCTACATAATAAGTGTAAATTTCAATTAGGTACATAGGTAAGTTATATTATAACAATAATTACCCCATAATTTTATTAATGGCCATATTTCCAATACCATTAAAGATTGACCCATAAAATATGGTATTTTTGTAACACTCTTTAAATTATCTGTTAAATGTTGATTCAATATACAGGGTGTTCCATTAAAAAAAAGTATACATTTTGTCGTACCCTGTATTGACACGGATACTACAGAATCATCATAACAAAATGGTGTTCTAATTTATTTTATACCTATAGAAAATTAAAAAGTTAGGGGATGTAAGTTTTTACGTTTCTAATGGGAATTAAAAATTATTCTTCAGATTTGCATGGCCATATTTTAAAAACTAATTGATGGGTATAGATCTCGGTATAGATAATGTGGTATTTTTAAAAGGTTTTAAAAGATTTATTTATTGGGAAATGATATATAGGGTGTTTTATTTAAAAAAAGCATACTATTTGTCATACCCTGTATATCTTAAGATATAATAAAAATCTAATTACTAATTTGAAAACTTTAGAATTAACCCAACAAACTAATATTTTTAATTATTTTGTACGATAAAAAATATAAAAGTTAAGTGGGGTATTAATAAATTTTAATTTAGGCCTAAAATAGAAATTTATATCTCCTGAAAAGTTATTTATGATAAAATTAAATGGATCGCATTGATTGGTACAAAAAAATTTATATTAAAAACAGTGCGGAAAAACGGTATCTTCCATAAGGCCCTTGTTAAGCAGATTTAAGCTGCCTCTAAAACAGTAACTTAACTTTTAGCATAAACCACTGGCGCCCAGTCTTTTTCACTAAGCACATATACTTGCTGACACAAATGCTAGTGATGAAAGGACTAACAATTTTGTATATGTTAATGTGACCTTAAATCGTCGCTGTGATTATGAAGGGGTCTAACTCGATATTTAGAGAAAATGAGATATATCCATTGTTAAACAAGGGCAGACCTTATTTATGTTATGACAAACTTGCATATCCTATAATACTACACCACTAATAAATTAAAAAAGATGTAAGTGTCTGCGGTACAGTCAAAATGATGACCCCAGTTTTCTTTAAACCGCTCTCCTGAAAGGTTGTAAAAATCAAAATTGGCCCCTTTGTAATAACAGCGACGAAATAACAAATTTGCAAGGACACAAAAACTTATGTAAATACCTCGACGTTTTTCTAATACAAGTAAACCACCATACATGTAAACCGAAATCTAATTTAAAATTCACAAAATGCGAGTAATCCGTCATTGTCTCACAACTCATTAACAAATAATAATTTTGTGCAAATTAAAAAAACATATTTAAAGTAGTCGTTAAAAACTGTTGAAAATAAAAGAGGCAATTATCATTAACATGGTGTGTAAAAAGTTAAATGACAATAATTTTTACACAAAACTATAAAACAATAAATGCTCAGCCGAGTTCATGGTCAAACGTTTACCAAGAATGGTGCGTACAATCGAGAGTTTACTATTCTTTGATCTTTTCTGGACGTTTTCGCAGTGGTCGACAGCCTTAAGTAATCTTTGCACAGTTTTACATTTATTTTAGCCGTTGCTGTGTTTTAACATCTCAGTACAAAACACAAAAAAAAAACGTAAAACTACTAGCCCGTGGGCAAGTAATGGAATGGACTTCGTGATAAAAACACTTTTAACACTTTTTCAGGGGAGTTTCTTTTAACGAGTCTACCACGAATATTCGTACCGCCATTTCTGGAAGCGGCGCTTTAACCAAGTCTGTCAATGTCAAATGTTTGGCGTCCAAGGAATCAATTTACGTCTGGCAGCCTCGGTAAGAACCTATTTTATAATTAGATTTTAATAAAATAATTAAGACCAGAAGCCCTTGAACCTATGTTGTAAAAAATGTTTAGGGATTGTGACTTTTTCTGAGTAAGTTTTAACTTTTAATTTTTTTGTATAACCTAAATGAAAATAATTATATATTTTTAAGGATTCCAAAACAAAAAATAGCTTGAACTTAAATAAGTTATTATTAATTCATTCCTTTTCAGCTCTTCATAATACATATATAAAAAGTTTAAGTTTCTTAAAATATTTAATAAACACCCTTATTCTGGAAAAAAGCCTAACGATATTTTGTTTAAATTTATATTACCAGAAAACAAAATAAACTTTAATAATTAAATTTTGTTGTCACATATCTAAAATTAGCTGTCTTTTTCTTATAATTTTGAAACTTATATTTTTTTCCTGGGGTGGCGGGGTGGTATGCAAACCAAACACCAACTATATTTCGCAAATTCCAAAAGAAAAATTTCTTTACCAAAATGTTTCCCTGTGTGTCTCTAGCATATGGTATATTATTGGCGCGTATATTCCCGCGTTTTATTTTTGAATAAAAACAAATTTTAAAATCTTTGGTACTACCCAATTTTAAGGTTTTAACAACCGTTAATAACTGCTCTATTTTAAAACGTTGTTTGGCCACTCCTCTTTAGGAGTTCTATAGACTGTTAAAATAAATACGTAACTATGCACAGACTGTGTATATCGTCGGCTTGCTGCAAAGTTCACTTAGTAACATTTTAGTTTTTTCTTTTTATTTATTTAAACCATTACACCCTATTATCAATGTCATTATAATAATAAAACAACCCTTTTCAAAGCATACTTTTAACTCCAAAGACAAAAAACAATAAAATCATTTTTGCCATATTTTTATTTTTTCAGAAACTGATATTTTGACTAATTGAATTTATGCAGCAAGCCGACGATAATAGAGAATTATTGCACAGTGAAATAAAGCCAGGCAGTAATAATACCGGCCTTATTTTGACATCTGAGCTTGCGCAGACGCATGGTAGGATAAGGACTGCCTTAATAAGTATAGTGCCCGGCTTTATTTATGTCGGTTTTAGATCGTGCTTTATTTTGGCCTTATTTTAACTTCGGAACTGTTCGTCTAACCGAGCGCATGCCGATCAAAAATTAAAAAGTTTTTAGAAGTAAAAATACTTAAAACCTTGCTTTTTTAAATGTATTTCTGTAATTGTGTTATAAAAAACCCTACAACACAAAACAATAGAAAAACTACTAAAATTTTTTCCTTTTTTTAGGTTAATGATACTGTCAACATGATTTGCAATAACTCTAAATTATGGGCACAAGCACTATTTAAATAAGGCCAGTATTAATAATTCCTGGCCTTAATAAGGCAACTTGCAATAATTCTCTATTATCTTTAAAAACTTAATAATTGTTTTAATTATTACAAAGAAAAATCATAAAGTAAATAGGAATAGAATTAATAAAAGTAATTGGTACTGCATTAATTGCGATATCGGTAACCGTAATAGCGTACTGCAGATAATGCAAGAACGACATTTACATTGCTAAAACGGCTATTGGATATGCATGCCGAAAGAAAACGAACTCGCTCTTGAACCAGTTAGGTACCCTGAAACCATTCACGGTGCTTTTTAAAACTGGCTTTTATACGCAATGAAAATCAAAGATTATGTTATTACGGCAATGAAACATTGTCGTTTAAGCTCGATCCACAGAAATCCTGACCTTTACAATAATCCTAGAAATATTCCCATGATCGCGTTTAAGGATTATATTCCTCGCGGGATACTAACTATGCAAATTAGAATATAGGCATTTCATTTTGACTTTTTGAATTTCCAATTAGTAGTATTGCAAAACCTTGGCTAATATACGGTCGTAAATTTCGGATCGAATGTATTTGCATATTTTAATATAAAATAATATAGCGTGGACTGAAAGGATCGTTAAAATATTTTAACTAATATGTTTTATGGAAACAAAAAATGTTTGGCGGTCTGGCTGTAGAATTAAAATATCACTGTACTTTTTCATAACTAATTATATTCTGGTCGCGATTTTAAAAACCTATACCAGTTCAGTCAGAACAGTGACTGAACTAAAGTAGTCTTTGTTTCCAAAAACGGTTACGAAGTCTACCCCATTTCAGTTCAAAAATTGACCATACTAGTATAGCATTTGTAACTCTATTTTTGCGGCATTTTCTTTTACAAAGGCAAACCTATTTTAGTCGTCCTAACTATTTTTAAGGGAAGTCGGCACATAATTTCTATAACAGTTGGTTATTGCATTACGCCGGAAAAATGTGGATAGTAAGAATAGTGCTCAGATATTTTTAAATGATTTGGACAACGCCTACCATACATAAGAAGATATTTTTTGGCATACAAGAAAATAAATAATTGTCACCAGTGTCGTCTATCAGAGGTTTAAGGTAAATATTTTTTAAGAAAAAGTGGTACGCCTCTGCATTTGCCTAATTGTCAGATAAAACATATTTGTTGAAATTTCAATTTACTTTGAAACAAATTTAATGTCTTGACTTTTTTATTTGATGAATGATTTTCGCGTAAATAAAAACCATTTCTCGGCATGATCTAATCCATATCTAATTAAAGAATAAAAAATAAAGGTGATTTTATGCTGCAGAATTTGATAAAAGCGATACCAAATAAATTTTAAAATGTAGTAGCATGACATTAAATGTTAAATATCGGTTAAATATCCTATGCTATCTAAGCGCTTTAAAAAATAGGTTTAAAAAAATTGTATTTGATTGTTTTTAATAGTAAGTATACCAGTATAAAAAGCATTTCACCCATACTATATATTTTTAGAATGTATCGTAGAATCCAAATTTTAAAAAACGGTCAGGCTGTTACATTTAAAAAAAGAAAATAAAATAAATATCCTGTATATCTATAGTTTTTGCGTTACAATAGTGCCAAAAGTTGTATACATTATTTAAAACTATTTTTTTCGAAAACGCATAGGTGATGAGATGCTTGAGCATTACCTTACTTTCTTAAAACATTATGGTTGAATGACTGAAACAGTATAGATATTTGTTAATAAAATTACGTTAATTTTAAATTACAAACACTACATTAATATGGCCAATTTTTGAACCGAAATGGGGTAGACTTGGCACCTGTTTTTTTTTGCAAACAAAGGAACCTGAGTTCCGTCACCCTCCTGACTGAAATGGTATAGGTTTTATAAATTCGCATTATGACCGGGTTGTTAAATCTTTTATAATGATGACCATGCAAAAACAAACTAGCAAAATATTGTTAAAACTACATTTGTACCACTTCCCATCTCACTCCCAACCCGACCATCAAATTAGTGTAACTTCTTAAGGCATTTTTAAAAATTGATCCGATGGATCAGCTGTTTTAAGATTTATTGGGATTTTTGGTTTTTTTTTCTGAACACGTATGTTCCATTTAATTATTTGTATTACAAACCCTAATACACCTAGACTAATCTGCGGTACTTTTCAAAAATCGATGACCACAAATATACCCGCTTTTAGTATTTTTTAAAACTTTTACTATCACCGTAATATTCCCACATTTTCCTAAAAATTAAAAACAAGATCACAATTATAACCATTTAAAATGTACTGTATAATATGTCCCCAGTTTGTTTACGTAAACTATACCGAACCGAAAAGATAAGGTTTGTTTATTTATATATACCCAACGAAAAGGGGCTTACTATATCGTGTTATGTTTATCTTATCGTGAACACTCACCTAAATAATCTTGTAAATTGGTTTTAAACATTATCAAAAATATTATAAGGTACACTACATTACTTACCTTGGACCGCTTTTCACCTAAATAGTTGATAAATGGGTACTTCCTATATTTCAGCCTAGAATCTAGAGGCAAGTAAAAATAAAAATTTCCAGCCTCAAAGACTGAATGTGTAAAAGGATAGGTTATATTAACCTCTATTAAGTTAGTACTACCACGTGCGACATAAAAGATGGCATAATGTGTTAAATGTGTTAAAAATCAATGGTAGTGCTAACTTGATATCAAGTTAGCATTACCACCTCTCGAAAATAATCGTACAAATATCGGTGCATAATTTGTCGCTTTTTGTCGTGCAAAAAAAAATTTGTCGCGATTTTTTTTTTTTGAACCTAATGGTAGTGCTAACTTAATATTAAGTTAGCAGTACTACTTTTTGAAAACGATCTTCCAATGATCGGACGAATGTCGCATCTGGTACCTAATTTTTCGCGATTTTGTCATGCAAAAATAAAATTTGTCGTAATTTTTTCTTTTACTCAATAGTAGTTTTTTTTTAACTGTCACTCTGAGGGTGGTCATGGTTAGTTTTAGTGAGTTAAATCTTTTTTTTTTGATCCCTTAATAAAGAAAATTTTTACAAAAAAAAAGATTTAAGTAACCAGGCCCTAATAATAACGGCCTTATATTGACATCTGAGCTTGCGCAAATGCATGGTGGGATATGGACTCCTTAATAAGGACAGTGTCTGGCTTTATTTATGTCGGTTTTAGGTCGTGACTTATTTTGGTCTTATTCTAACTTCGGAACTCTTCGTGTAAACCGAACGGCTGCCGAGCATAAAATCGAAAAGTTTTTAGAAGTAAAATCCCTAGAACACAAAATAATAAAGAAAACCAACTAAATGTTTTCCCCTTTTTAGGTTAATGGTTCTGTCAACATGATTTGTAATAACTCTAAATTATCGGTACAACCACTATTTAAATAGGGCCGATATTAATAATACCTGAGCTTAATAAGGTAACTTGCAATAATTCTCTAATGAAATAACTTGATATCAAGTTAGCACTACTATAGAAATAAAAAAATTAACAAATTTTATTTTTGCACGATAAAATCGCAAAACTTATGCACTAGATGCGACATTCGTCCGATCATTGGAAGATCATTTTTAAGAAGTAGTAGTGCGAACTTGATATTAAGGTAGCACTACCATTAGTTTCAAAAAATCGCTCCGCATTTTATTTTTGCACGACAAAATCACGGCAAAAAAGCGAAAAATTATGCATCTGATAAGACATTTGTCCGATAATTGGAAGATTGTTTTCGAGAGGTGGTAATGCTAACTTGATAATCAAGTTAGCACTACTACTGATTTTTATTTTACATTTCGCGACAAATTAATCACATTATGCCATCTTTCATTTTGCACGTGGTAGTGCTAACTTTATAGAGGAGCTATATTCTACAGCCTACAAGTGTCTGTAAAATAACGGAAAGAAAACCAATCGATTAAAGCATTAAAAATACACGACTTCCTGTGTTGCTCAACTACAATATTAAATTTAAAAATCCGATATGTTCAATGAATGCACGATTCTTTGTGCGGCGAGTTCGATAAATTGAAGACAAAGAAAATAACACAATGCCGTCGAACATCCTGTGAACCAAAGATCGAATGTCGATCAATATAGAGCGTATTAAAGGACAAAATATAATATTACACGTTAAGTAAAGTACAGGGTAAAATTACACCCCTATTCCACTCATGTACATGCAACGCAAATGCTTTTGATAAGGTATACCACCCAGATTAAGAATTTGGGTGGTGATCCCATTAATGATGGACTTAAATTTCTTTTGTTGCAGTATATTCTGTTAATTAAGATTTGGGTAAAAATTAATATTTTGCGGTTTCTCGTTTCATAATAAAAACAAAACCCTTATACAGTTTGACACTTGTTGAGAAATGAGTTAAAACTTTTAAAATTCTTTTGGCAATCGCCTTTGATTATCGACTAAGTAAAAATCTAGGAAATAAAAATTGACTAGCCTATTCGAAAATAATGTTTATATATGTTCTTCCGCATTTTCAATGAATAAAATTAGAAAATTCAAAAACATTCTCCAGGTCTGTAAAGTCGCTAAGGCTCTTTAGAGCTGTATTAGGATATTACAATTAAATTATATAGAGCCATGGTAGCTAAGATCTTTGGTAAGATTACTTACATTTTTTGCAATTTGTTTCAAAGCCTAATTGTAAATATAATTGGCCTTAAATCTGTAATATCAATTATATATTTTGCCCTGCAAGCTGTGAAAAACTTATTTTTCAATAATTAAATAAATGAATAAACCTTATTAAGCAACAAATCTGGTACAAAAAGTTTTTTGGATTTTTGCATTTTTTTGTAAAACCGTCAGTGTTGGAGAAAAAAGTTATATAGCAGATTTGTGGTACGTCTAAAATCCTAAAAAGTCCCTATCGACTTTTTCCTATTATCAATCACAACAAAGTAACGGGCTCTTAAATAGGTACTTGTTTTCTTCAAGTTGCAATGCTCTTATTAAAACCATGTTATGTTAACATTAACAGTGTTTTTAGGGGTTGTTGTACCACTCCCTGAAAACAAGCGTATAGTGTTCCTCCTAAGAAACAAAGTTTACGTGCATTTTTATAGATTTTCCATAGGGCTGACTTATTAAGGGTGGTACTTTTTTAAACTTTTTATAGGACTCTCGATCATTTTTTTTTTTTTGAAAAAACAGCTATGGTAAAAACAGTTCATGGCTATTGCGATTTGCGATCCATCTCGGAGCTACAGGGTGATTTTCAGTATTTGTCCATTTTTATAACCTTCCTTAACTTATTTGCTATGAAAGTTGTGAAAAAAAACTTTAGATAGTTTACTTGTGTAGTTTTTTTCCTTAAGAATATTGGGGTGTAATTAGTAGTTTTCTATGTTAAGCAGTTTTGGAAAAAATTACCTACAATATGTTTTTTCTTATAAAACACCCTGTATATTTTTATTTAAAATTATTAGCTGTCTTTGGGCTTCTCAAAAATATGTATATAAAATATAGTATGTATTGTTTATTTCAATTTTTTTATTAGCATTTTTCATATATATTTGGCTTTTCTTATGGAAGGCCATGACAACACATAACTTTTACATTTTTAAATTATTTTAATTATGTAACTTAAGCTTTAAAAATATTTACATCTGAAGTTTTTATAAAATAGTTCGAAAACTTGCATTACACCATAGAGTAAGGAAATTATAAGAGTTATCATGGAATAGCCGATTTCAGGACAGGTCATGCGAAAACTCCCAATATAATTTTATTCGTTTTTCGTTGAAATACCGCCAGTTAGTCATTTCAGTAAGCTTACGTGTCTCCCCACCGCTGATGTTACTCGAGGCGAGGCTTGGACCGACGCATTTAAAGTGTAAACTGGCAAAAATGACAAGCCTGCCGCCAGCCTGCCGCAAAAGTGGTACGAAAATTTTAGCATGCCATGGTTTCTCTTATCCGTAGGTATGTCACCTTATGATTATACTTAAAATAAATAGCATAACAATACCTAATAGACAAGTTTAAATAATATGAGTTCATTATAGAACAGCAATATTAGGTACAAAAAATGGTATTAAAAATTGGTTTTAAAATGGCCTCCCATAAAAAAATAAAAAATTCGTATTTAAGTAAGTATATTGGAGTGGGGTAATTTTCTTAAAAACTGCTTCAAATAAAAAACAATTATTATACCACAATATTCTGGGAAAAAACTAAACAATTATCATATCTAAAGATATTTTATAACTTTAACAGCAAACGAGTTAAAGAAAGTTATAAAAGTGGTCAAAATCCGAAAATCACCCTGTCGCTTCGAGATGGATCGCAATAGCCGTAAACTGTTTTCACTACAGTTGCTTTTTAAAAGAGATCGGGTGGCTTATATTAAAATGTTGATATTCCTTACGATTTTCGAGATACTCCGTAAAACCATCGAAAATGGAACACACTGTACTCATAAACTACCCAATATGTTATTTCGAATTTATATACGATCAACCCTGTATAATTGTCGGATCTGTAGCGAGTTAATTCCCCTTGTGTGCCGTTCATTGTTGAATTAACTAGGTCCTATTTACATTTACATTTTCATCTGGCTGTCGCTGTTTCCTCGTGTGGGAAGTGAATGTTTGTTATGCGTCATTTAACAGAGAGGTGCATTTCAATTTGTTTCATTTAAATTGATTTATTTAGGAAGGAAGAGCACTTTAAACGCACCACAAAAGGTGTATTTTATACTGGCTCTTGCGCTATTAAATTCTAGTAGAAATAGTATGACCGTAGACGTAGACATTTTGTTAGTGGATGGGGTCATTCTCAAGTGCAAAAGGACCCAATATAACAATAAACAAAAATTAAAGATAAAAAGTTTGCACCTTTAAAACACATTGTTTTTCTTACAATTAAAAAATGTTAAAAAATAAAAATAAGGTCCTTGCTTTTCAAATAACACACAGGTTACTGATTTTAGTACTACAACATCGATGGTAGTTCACACAAGTTGCAAGTGCAAAAGTGAAATTTAAGTTATATATTTTTTTATCTTTGGACAATCCACGAAGCCTAAAAGCCTAAATACTGACGTACCGTGGGTGTCTTAAGCAAAGTAAGAGGGAGTTTCTTGACACGGGACTCAATTACTTGAATATTTGGGGGAAGGAAAGACCTCCGCGGGCAGCAGGTTCCACATTCTAGAAAAACTCAGTTGGACCGTTTATGGATGCATACGCGTGGCACCACGAGTCTCTCTGTTGGGAACCGTCAGTGGAGGAATTATATTGGACCATTCTTCAGAGCAGAAGCCATAGAAGTACTTATAAAAAGCGATAAATTCCCCACAGTTAGACGATGGGCAAGAGAAGGACGCCTTGCTGTAAGTAAAGGATCATTAATTTTAAAAACTTCGACGCCATAATTCGAGTCAAAAAGTAGGTACTTAGCACGATTGAAAAATGAAGCTGGCATCTTCAAGTTTAAATATTTTACTTGTATACAGACAGCTCCACGCTACTAGAAGCATGGCAGGAAATTGATTAATTTACGTGCGCTTCGATCTTACTACGTATTTGCAATGGCTGCGGCTGAAAGAAAGCAAATAATATTTTAATTTAAAATTAAATCTTTAAAAACATTCCACATTTATCGCACCGTTTTTGCGAGTTTTCTTTACGCTCGTTTTAGTCAGGCAAATGTAAGTCAATTCGCCTAGGTGTTTCCTATGTTTCTACTGCAGTGGACCTGTCTGTATAATTATAATATATGTATTGGTGTGAAAAATGCACTTACAACATTTTGTAAACTAGAGCATGGACATGTACTTTTTTCTTCCCATATGCCTAAAGGGGGAGACCACATAACCATACGCATTACAAAGATAAGAAACAAAGGACTTTCCATACAAATTTCCTTTATTTACTCATGCCAAGGAGGGGTGGGGGTTTAAACCCCCAAACTTCCCCCTTATTATAGATATGTAATTTACATAATCATAACTACACCCAAGTATAGGCACGTCAAGCCGTGGACACACAGGGCGGCTCGACCGCCCGGCTTACATTCTTTACCAAAATTATACTGTTGTAAAGTTTAAAGATTTTAACCCTCTTTAAACCCCAAACATAAACTTTAAGCTGTTAAGTTTAACTCAAAGTTTAATATCCCAGGATTAATGTATTGATTAAATTAAGGATAAAATAACAAACTTACATCCAGGGTAGTAAAAATGCCTCGAAAAAAGCACAAATAAAATAATATATTATTATAACCTATGGCTACAGTTAGGCGAAAATTTGAAAAATTTTCTTACGAAATGAGTTATGAAAACAAAATTTTAACTATACTTAAATGTAAATTACACAACAATAAAACAATAAAACTTATGCAGGAATAAAATAAAAAATATATTTTGTCTTCTAACATTATTTTAAACACAAGAAGTTTTATTACTTGGCTGATACTTAATTTGTTAGTGTTTATTTGCTTTCCAACTGTTTATTTTGGTTAATTATGTTACCAAACTGCAGTAATTGTACTTGTTTTATGGTAATTATGAAATAGAAATAAGTGATTTTTATTAATACCTGCTTACTTTTAAGTATTAGTTTAAATGCTGATGCATTTGTTAATAATTGTGAACGCTGCAAAGGTAATAACTAACAAAATACTATAGCAAGAGAAATTATATTCTTTTATAGAAAATGTTCCCATCTACCTGGCTGAGCCCTCCTCATAAAAACCATTTTAACACTATTTCACGTTAAGTAAGTGCCTAAGTAGGTACCGAGGGGTACTAACATAAATGGCAGTTAAACTATTAGTTATCTGTGGATAGATAATATTTTTGGCTTTGGCGCCCTAGTGACCCTTTATTAAACTTGGTATTTTACTCTTTATTTTTCACACCTTGATACTACATATCACTTGTATTTCATATTTACTGCAACATATTATTTTTCTTTATTTCGTTAATAGGGTAATTTTTTTATCAATAGTCTAAAAAATAATTTTTGCCCTTATTATAGATAATTTAATAAACCCCTTTTAAGAATCCCAGATATACCTGGCGAAAAACAAAAAGAAAATAAAATCGACAAAAAGTTTAAGTAGTGTATCTCAAAAATACATATTGTAAAAAAACTGCACACCTTAATTCTAATTGAGGTCCTAATAAATATTAAGTATAAATTTTACTCCAAATAAAAAATAAATATATAAGTGTTAAAAAACGTACTCAGTTGTGATCTACAAAAATATTTTTGTAATTTTCTAGAAAAATATGTTTCATAAGGTTATGTACTTAACCGTTTAAAAGCAGAGGTATGTAACAGTGATATGAATATCATTGAAAAACAAACCTTTTTCTAAAAAGTTTTTATTTTTTAAAAGCACTGTAAATCTCCGTTTTCATATCTGCCTAAATATATCTACCTACTTACATGATTTTTGTTTAATTTACTTTTAATTAGGACTAAAAAATTAATTAACAGTTGTGACTAAATCTCAGACTAAACTAAATGTAAAATAAAAATAAATATCTTAAAAATAAGAAATTAGATTTTTGGTGAGAAAATAGGAGCATTCGTTTCTGATTTTTCCTATTTTATAAAAATATGTATTAACATAAAATATAGCTAGTAAATGTTTAAATGGTAAATGAGAATAATAATATTAAAAAAAAAGATTCCAAAACAGGCTAATATATTATAGACAATGGTAAGTTCCAAAGTCTTACAAAAGGTAGATAGATCAAAATTTACAATATAACTATCTCTGTTCACTATAAATTGAGAAAAACCCCTGAACAAAAAATGTATTTCTTTGGTTTAAAAACTCAATAACCCTAGTAACCCCAATAAAAATGTATTTTATTGGTTCAGAACCACAGTAACCGGAGTTACTAGTTATTCATTATCAATTTTTAGCGCCGAAAGTATAGACCTAGTCAAAACAAAACAGTTGCAAGTAGCCAACAAGGAGACAAAAATGTTGTGCTAAAAACCCCAAAAACTTAGTAAATTATTATTAGTTTTAGTATCAAAACCACATGGAAAAAGCCTTAACCTAAATGTAGAAAGATAAGAAAATCATGTGTTTGGCATGCCTACCTTGTCTGCCTACAATTTCAGCCACATGTTCGGAACTTGGTACCGGTACACACTCCGTCATATTCTGCGACTTCTTAGACCTCACCTCCTCAAGACCAACATTGCCAAGAGGATTAACGAAGGGTGTCATGTCGTTCGAATGGTCATTATCCCCAACAGAATTTAGGGGCTCAGTAAAACCAAGCATAGATAACTCTAGGGCTAACTGCAACGCCCTTTCATCACCGATCCCGCTAGGACGGTCCATCTCAGGAAATAAACTCGCGGGCATATTTTGCGAAAGATTTTCAAAATTTAGGACTGGCACAGTTTCCTCGTTTAAACTGATTGTCGATTAAAATTTGGAACTTAGTCACTCATAAAAGGGTTCGCGCTACACCCCAAAGAAAGTCCGTTAGTTGAACATAAAAAACGACGATTTATTTTTAGTAAAAAACTTGTTCACCGGTATAAAAATATAGTTAATATCTACTTAGCAGTATTTTATTAAGGTTCCTATTTAGAGTTTTATTTAAGCAGAAACTCACAGTCTGCTTGCTTGGAACTAACTGATTTTGGAAGTGCGGCGTGGTTTTAGGACCATGTGCGCAAGGGAACCGGCTAAAGACAGGCGCGGTGGGAAGCCGGCCTGCGAATTATAGCTTTACGTTGCCGTCTGTTAAAATATTTCCCTTTGGTTAAGAAATTACTGTGAACACCCCTGTTTCTAGTTTGTTCTTTGGAGTTTATTGGCTTCCAGTGGCGTAGGTAAGCGTAATAGGTTGGTTGGGTCCGAGGTTGGGTCAGATAGACTAAAAGCAACATAAAAAGTAAATCAATAAAGTAATAGTTAATACGAACTTATGGTTTCTTTCGTTACTTGGTGACCGTACGTTTAAAATTATTGATTTAAATTTAAATTACTTTGAACAAAGAATATTTTAATTTATTTCAATAATAATAGTTAATTCCTTTTTGATATTTTAGGTTTTTGTAAGAACCAATGGTACAAGGAAACTTGACTAAAAAAATGAAAGTACAGACCAGTTAGGTAAAAATGAGGAACAATTTAGGCATACCTTGGAAATATGTTCTATGTAAAAACAATAATGTAAAAATAGTATCAAGAAACCTAAAAAATACATTTTAAATATTTTTTTTTCTAAATTTAATTATCTTTAAGGCAAAGTTACCATACTTTTGGTATCTTATTAACTTTATTTCGCACTAATAACCATTCATCTACCCAGGTTACACTACCGTTCTTATTTGCCCCTCAGTAGACAACTACAGTGTATCTACGTACGTATGTTGGCGTCATATGGGAAACTTCCATATAACATATTAATTTTGAAAAAATAAGTTATTCTCTATAAAAAATTCTGAAAAGTCCAAAACCTGAAAGAAAACCCATTAGATACCAAACTCTTTTAGTCACCTACGAGGTTTGACCAAAATGTAATTTTTTTCTCAAGAGCAAAGCACTTGTATTTTGTAGTAGTAGGTGGTAGTAGTAAAAATTGTTACAAGGAAAAGATGTTAGGAATTTAAAATATGTTTTAAATGTGCAATTTTGTTTATTTACAAAGAATACTTTTTTATTATTATTTTCTACAATACTGGTAAAAATTTAAAACTTCATTTATTATTTTAATTAGCTTTTAGTATACTTAAACTTTGTTTTTAAGCTCTTGTTTTGAAATTAGTAAATATAAAAAGTTTATTCAGAATTGTCTTAAAAATTTATAATTAATAAATGTATTACAATAATGTAGAAACAAAACAAAATGTTGTAAATTGACAAAATTGCACATTACAAAGTATTTTTTAATTCTAAACATTCTTTATAACAATTTTTAATATTAGATACTATAGTTTTAAGCAAAAATAACCTTTTTGCCAAACCTCGTAGATGGTAAATGACTGATGACTGATGCGATTTGACATATGATTGTTGCATTTTAGGTTTTGGATCATGCATAATTTGTTATAAAGAATATTTTTTTTCGTAAAATTAATAATAAAAAAGTTTTCCATATGACACCAACTTACATAGACACGCTGTATAGGTACTTATGGAAGTGCTGCCGTACAGGTCAGTTGTTAAGAGATCCACCGAAAAGTTATTACACTCGTAATCCGTACAAAATGCTCGTAAATTATTGATTTAGCCTATAAGTAGAAGATAAATATTTGAAGTTAATGCTGACCTTACTACTTTTAAACTCTTAATTAAATTACTGAGAAACTGCATTTAGTAAAGATGAACTTGTTTCATTGAACTCTTACTCTTTGCCAAAACAATATTTAGCTAACCCTATAACTTTACAAAAAAAGGTCGATTATACGTTTCGTTTACCTCCCATATCCGTCTTGTTCTCTTTGCGTAAAAAAATATTTCATGCAAATCATATACTGTATGTCCATTATTCCGTCTAGAGGTGACCTCACGGTAATGCGAGGTATATTTAACAGATATTAGAGTGAAACGGGTCATATAGTGAGAATTAATCTTAAAAGAAGCACAAGCTTTATTTGGGGTACCTTTGTTCTTACGCTTTATAATACCGACATTATTCTACGGCATGACGCAGGCAAATGGTTATTTTAGGCACTTGGCTTCTGTCTAGTCAAATGCCTTCAGCCTGGGCAAAAAGTGTATTTTCATTTTCATTCAAATGCCAATTGCCTAGTCAATTAGCATTTGATTCTGTTTGCTTTAGACAAATGGAAATAGAAATATTTGCATAACCAGACGGTAAAGCAAAACTGTCACATTTGGGTGGTAATAGTTAGTTAAATCTTTTTTTTTTTTCGATTTCTTAATAAAGCAAATTAAACAAATATATATATATATATATATATATATATATATATATATATATATATATATATATATATATATATATATATATATATATATTTAACTAACCAAAACTAACCATGACCGCGGCGATTAGTACCCCCAAAATTTTTAAACATTTAAAGTATATCAGTGTCTTTCGGCAAATATACTCTATAAATAGGGGCTTAAGCCCCCAAAAACCAGAAGCTAGTTGCGCCACGGACCTAGGCAAATGACTTTTAAATAAAAATTATTTTTATGAAGTCATTTGCCCGGCAGACTGGCATTTGCCTAGACAGAAGCCATTTGCCTAAAATAACCATTTGCCTGCGACACAATTACTTTGCTTGTGCAAGAAGAACTAAAAAGCAACAATCACAATAAATTTATAGTTAGTATTCTTTGCTACTAAAGTCATCTTTCAATAGAATTATCGTGTATAAAGAAGCAATCCAACCCTGAAGTAATAAAAAGGAAATTGGACCAAAAAGAAAAAAACGTTGCAAGCTGCAAGCAAGGCAGAGTGTACGTACGGTGCATCGAACACTGGGAATATGCAAAACATCAATAATCTTCTGAACGGGGAAACAAACTGACAACGTCGCCTTTGTCCCCTCGCATTTGTCCCCACCGGTATCCGTACGGTTGAACAATCCCTCCCGATGTTGTCAAGTTGTCAGTAATATTTTCGGATTAAGGAATTTTAATTTCATATTAAATAATTTTGGCTTATGAATTATAACAATAATTAAACGTTTGTTAACCCACCAAAACAAATTTAGTAAAATATTGGTATCAATAAAAATACACTCATGGACAAAAATATTGCATATGCTTGATTTTCTCCAACAGCTTTATTACAAAAATGCTTTAATTTAAATGCCATATCTCTTTTATTAATTAGGTTATTAAGACAATTAAAAAATTAAATTGTAAAGATAGGTGAAGCTTTAACTTAGGCGTATTAGTGGTTATTTACTCTTAACAATACATCTTAGAGGGTGATTAAAATTTCTGAAAAAAATTATTATTTTTAATCTCTCTGTATGATGCTCTGAAAAAGAAAGTAATAAAATTTGTGATGATAAGACATCAGAAATAAATAAGGTTATAATTTATTTGCAAATAAGATTACTGCTTTTCAACAGCACATCACACAGGGCAATTAAAAATTATTTATATTTGCCAAAAACTTTTGTTCACCCTGTAGAATGTATTGTTAACAGTAAATAACAACGGTTACGCCAAAGTTATAGCTTCACCTTTCTTTAACATTTTATTTTTTTTAATTGTTTTAATAACCTAATTATTAGAGGAGATATGGCCATTTTAACTAAAGCATTTTTGAATTAAAGCTTATGGAGAAAATCGAGCATATGAGATATTTTTGTCCATGAGTTTATTAATGAGGTAAGTTATACACGTCGTGCTAGCTCGATACTTGAGGTCGAGTTTGGAAAACAACGTCTTCATGTAAACATTTTGCCCATAGGATGACGCATTTATCTCGCTGAATCGTTGCTTTAGGCTGTGTCCTTTCCACGCATTGGCAAAAATTGCCAAAAGGCTTGATAAGGCACGGCGTAGTATTAAAACGAATCGTATATGTAAAAAAACGTAAAGGGACAAAACAAAAGTAAATATACTCACTAAGACTTTTAAACAAGGTTTTCAAGCAGGTTGACATAAAACAAGTATTTTAAACCAAGGGGAAAAGGGACGACACAACAAAATAAGAGAAAAGTAATAAAAAGAAATAAGAAACAAGATTATTAGACATACAAATAAATTTAAGAAAAAACCCCTCAATGAGCCAAGCGTAGGTATGAATAAAATCACAAAGTATATAATTCTTCGGTATAAATATAGATATGCAACAGCGTTACCAAAAGCACAAAGCGGTTGATTTGGGTTTTATGCTTGAAGACATTACTTCTTGCATTTTTTTGCTCTTACACTTTTTCGGGTGTAATAATTTTAGGATTTCCCCGGGAATATTAAATTCCACCCTGGGAAAAAATGTCCAAATTCAACACTAGTTACATTACTTAAGATGAAATAAGCTTAGTAATTAGTGAAAGTCTGGCAACGCTGCATCCCGGCTCGACATTTCCCGCGATTTTTAACGAAATTGTTTATTAAAAACAAAAGAAAGCACGTGTTTTAGCAACCGGCTTTTGCGCTCATTGGCAGTGAGTATTTTTTGCCTGTTAATTAGTAGTTGTAAGAGGAAAATTTGGTAATGGGACCAGGTTAATAGGTGGCCGCTTAGACAGCGGCTTAGCTCAAATATAGTTTTGCATTATGAATGTCCGACTTTACCTGAAATACCCTCAGATTCTGAGATATCTAAGATTTTCTGATGTCATGATGAAGTATACTTCTTTGGCAATTTCAAAGTAGTCGAAGTCAAAGTTTACAAAATGAAATCCTAGAGTTGCGTCACCTAGGTACAACAAAGCTGCTGTCTCAATGTCGAGTGCGTACCTACTTACATACCTACTCGTTATTACAAAAATAAAATAATAATTAAACATTAATGCTCTTGCATATTTTTGTTGTTTATGTAGTTTAGTAAATTTAATCTCCGCCCCCTTGACCTGGCGCCCCCTACCAATATTTTTTTAACTTATGCCTACTTGATTTTTCATATATTTTTTACAAAACAAAAACAATAGCAATTAATATATAGTTTTGAAATTAGTATTGTTAGCAGTGGCGCAACAAGCCTCTTGTTTTCGGGGGCTTAAGCCCCTGTTTATAGATATGTTTGTGAAAAACACTAATATATTTTAATTGTTCAATAATTTTAGAGGGGCTAATCGCAGCGATTGCTGAGATATTAATGGTTAAAGACAAAAAGATAATTTTCCGATATTAGAAGTGGTCGAATCGAACTTTTAAAAAAGCAAATTAAATCTAAATAACTTATCGGACTTTTATTAACTTGGGTTGTAACTATCTCATCTATCTATCTATGTAACGGAATCTTTGAGCCTAATTTTAACCAACTTCCAGCTATTCGATTTCTTTGAAACTTTGCACACGTGTCAAGGACCGATGAAGATGCAATAATTTAAAAACAGTATCCCGTTATCTTTTTTGAATCGCCAGGAAAAAATTCCATTATATTATAAAAACAACACCTAGGATGCCATCTGTTGGCAACATTTCAAACTTTGCTATTAAATGAAGAAGAAATTTTTTAGTTTTTACACAATTTGGTTAGTTGCACCATGGGTGTTCAATTTTTATGAACAATAAAAATATAGGGTTAGTTGCACCATTAGTTCAAGGATTCCATAATAAAATTACATTATGTGTAATGTATACATAATACATAATGTGCAATTAATAAAAATTAACATTCTTTTTTGGATCGCCAGGAAAAAAATTTTCCTTTATATTATAAAAATATAAAAACAACACCTAGGTTGCCACCTGTTGGCAACATTTCAAACTTTGCTATTAAATGAAGAAGAAATTTTTTAGTGGGTTGCAATATATTGGCAACGGTCCAAACATTGCCTGGATTGCCATCTGTTGGCAAAATTTCAAACTTTGCTACTTAATGAAGAAGAAATTTTTTAGTGAGTTGCAATCTGTTGGAAAAATTTTAAAATTTGCCACTCTTGTTCATTAAAAAATTTTTCGCCATTTTGTCAAGAGTAGCAGAAACTAAAAATGAAAAATAATTAATAGTTTAAAAAACTAAAAACACGCTTTTATATGCAACCGAACTAAAAATTAGAAAATAATTTTTCATTAAAAAAATATTGTCATTTCATAGTAAAAAGCGTGGGGTGATAAATATATTAAATGTTATAATTATTATATTTGCAAATATCTATGATGGAAAAGTTATGAAAAATAGTAAAATGCACCCCACGCTTTTTACTATGAAATGACAATATTTTTTTTAATGAAAAATTATTTTCTAATTTTTAGTTCGGTTGCATATAAAAGGCCTTATTTAAGCCACCCGGCTGCTCCAAAAGATCTGTACAAATTGTTACTTCAATTTCCTTACGCCAAAACACAAAACCTTTACCCAATTTGACTTAGTTAAAACTTGATCGTTTTCGAGGATACAGGATGTCCAAGTAAAAATAATTCTTTGAAAATTTAATTTCCTGTATCTTGCAACCAGCAACCTTTCAACTAAGGTCAATTGCGATTCACATCACAATCCGGAGAAAAAGCGATTAAAAACTTTTGTATAGAAAAAACGTTTAATCTGCAATATCTTAAAATCGGTGCTCTTAGCGATATACGGTGTATCCAAGGATATACTTAACTATACCAGTAAAAAATATATTTTAATATTTCGAAAAAGTTATTTTTAATAGAATTTTTTCTTCGTCCAAGTGCTAAAAGCTATAATACAATTTGCCATAGGATATACAGGGTGGTCAAAATCGCGAAAATATTTCTTAAAAAAAAATAAAATAAAGTCGAGTGCTAATTGTAAAATAATAAATCTTAGCTTAGGTGTGAAGAATAATTTGTAATATTAAGTTGTTGGAATCGTCCCTTATCAAATCAAAAAATCAAATATTTAAGAGGACACCATGTCGTTGTACCTATACCATGTTAAGGAGTCTAGCGAATATTCATTACAGTATTACAATCAGTGGCGGTTAGTGATGGCCAATTTGGTGAGCATACCCGCACCAGTGTTAAATATACTACTATTTTCTTTTATTTTTGATTATTACAGGCTATAAAATCACTATAATTAGTTATTTATTTTACTATTTACCATATTATTGATGAAAATGGATATATTACTTATAATAATATGCCTATATAAAATTTTAAAAATTGGTTTTTACCTATGGTGCGGGTGTGTCCCGTCAAATTGGCCATCACCAGCGGCCATTGATCACAATATACAAAGTTCTAAAAAAGTAAATAAAGAGAAACAAATTTGAGTCTTTGGAGACTACGTAAAGTTTGTGGAATGGGGGGAGGGTTTATAGAAGAATAAATTATATGAACTTTATATTTTCACGTGTTCTATTTGAATCTTAGACTCCACATCTCGAAGTCTAATTGGACCCTTAGTACTAGTTACTAAGGCTTTTTTGGCAGTTTTGAATTAAACGGTTTTCGGTTAAAGCTGGTTAACCGATTAACCGAAACCGGTTCAAACCCGTAAAACCAAAAGCGGTTTTTAAAACCAATTCTGTCAACACGGAATTGCTGCATGACCACGAATATAGTGCTGCTACCTATTGACGTTACCGATTTCATTCGCAAAAATCCCGCTATTTTAAAAGTATTTAAATATGTATCTATATGTTACGGGCAACGTGAAAAGCTGGGCATTATTAAAAAGGATCGGCCATTATTAATAATGCACGACGGCCCGTGGTCCATGTAATAAGTCAGTGTTTGAGATAGCTTAGATTTAAAAAAAAATCAAGCCATATGCAACCCAAGTAATCTGAACCGATATCCGATTTAAAAAAATTGCCGTTTTTATATTTTTTAGATAAAAATCGCAATCAATCAAAAACCGATGATTCGATATTCGAAGAACCGATTTTCGATTTTGGTCAAAACCAAGAAATCGATATTTAAAAACCGTTTAACAGAAAAACCACCTTTTGGTTTAAGCCAAAACCGACTATCTGATAAAAAAACCTAAAAACTAGTTTTCTGTTTTAGCCAGAGCAGCGGTTAACCGAAAACCGGTTGACCGGTTAACCAAAAAAACGGTTTTGGTTGCCAGCACTACTAGTTACTATGAGTGGTGAGTTTTAGATGCTTACCCCTATTTCATCCCAGCACTTGTCTTTCTTCCTCTTAAACGGCTTTTGGAAAATATCGGATACCTACTTAATATTCTACTTTTTATTATTATTTTTAAACGAATTTACATATCTTCAGCTAACAAATGGGCATGCCTTTTTGAAACCTGCTAAAAAGCACATAATATAAAATCCACATATATACAGTTCTGCCATCTGACGGATGAACTGGAAGGAAAAGTTTGTCTGTGTTTTTACTCTGACAGATTTCAGCCATATACTTACCTATTGATCCATTTTCTGTATAGATTTAAACACGAAAATAATATTGATATGTTAACTATATTTATTTGGTAAAGTCTCAAAGAGGGCTGACGTGTATACTTTTTTATTTATGAGGTAATTTCCAGAAATCTAAAAAATGTCATGGTAAAATATCATCAATCATCATCATTTGATATTCAGTGGGTTAAAAATCGTGTAAATTTTTAGCAGACAACTTTTAAAATGATCTTTTATTGGTACAAATTATAGTTATATAGGTAAAATACGAGAATTACTTTAAAAAAGATTAACATGCTTTTTATTTTTTTCAAGAAAATTTTAAAAGTGCTTGCTAACTCAGAAATAAAATTTTGATAATGTAGGTTAATTTTTCGTATATAATATAACAAGAAAGAAAACTTTGCTGGTAAAATATTTCGATGTTACGAAAGTTTTTGCTTAGCAATTTCGTGAATGGCATTTACACAAAACCACGAGTCGTCAGGCGAGTGGTTTTGAATAAATTTTATGAACGAATTTACCAAAATACCCCAAACGTAAATAAAACAAGAAAAATATTATACATAGAGAATTTTTTCTCGAAAGATATTGAACAGGACGAGAATTACAAGCCCGTCTTTAACCTTTTATTTACATACAAATCAACAGTAGTTTTTACTTCCTTCACTTTAACCCAACCAACCAAGTATTGTCGCCGAAATAACGGTGTTTTCCTGTTTGAGGAATTCTCGTTTCGGTACCTAATAAAATTTTACCTGAGCTAACCCCTTTTTTCTAATTTGGTCTCTCTGGACAAAATGCAAAATTATTTCTTCTTGTTTGGTAACCCTAAAGGTGTAAAGTGAGTCCAATCTAACTTGTCCACATTTAAAATGGTTATAATTTTTTATTTTCTAACTTAAAAAAATGATACAAAAAATCAAAATGTACAATGAAATATATTTTTTTTTTTGCTGTGAAGATTTTTACAAAACAATTTTATTAAGAAAATATATTGACATAACTAACTTTTTTTTAATGGGACACCCTGTATTATCAGGGGCGGTCATATCGACTTCCTGAGGGGGGCATGGGCCGAGGAGGTTCAAATTTTTGAAGAGCAAAAAAAAATAAAAAAGGTCCCTCTTTTTATTGTTTTCACCTTTCATTCTTTTTATAAAATTACACAAAACCTTCTTCCCACATGATTTGAAATGTCCTCACTCTTCAATTCTATCATCAGCCTCCATATTTTTTAACAGCTTGTAGATCTTATAAAAGAAGCTAACTTATCAAAAATTTTTAATATACAATTTACAAATTAAAGCAGTTATTTGAAAATTAACAATAAAAATCTGTAGTAGAAACTTGATTTTTATTTAATATTTTTACCTCTTCATGTGCAAAACATGAAAGAATTTTTTTACAATTGAGGAAAGAAGCAAATTTGTTATTGTGTTTTACTTTAAAAGTCATTTTTTCTTCAAAATCATTAATTATTAAAAAATAAATTTTGTATCAAAAAATAAAGTGCAACTTACTTTGATGCCAAACATTTTTTACCTTTATTTATTCATATTTAGACCGGAGTCCATAAATTTTAAAGAACAAAAAATATAGTTGAATGAAACCCATTGTAGAAGGTAGAAAAATGTAACAAAACATAAATTACGGTCGATCTGAGGTCGGGAAGGGGGAGAAGGGGGGGAGGGTTTTAAGGTGAAAAAAGTTTTTGTCGATTTTCGTAAAAATTACTATAAGAATTACATACTAGGAAAAAGAGTTAAATATAAAGTTTTTGGTTACGTGAATAGATCTACAACTTTTGTATTAACACTTTCGCTTTTTTGCATAACCCCAAAATTTATGTGAAAAGTTGCAAAGAACCAAGCTTTGGCTTTTAAGTTTTCACCTAATTACAAAAAATTAAACAATTTTGTAGAATGTGAGCAATAACGTACGTTGTCATGTCCCAAATGCTATACATATCAATCCTTTGAATTTGAGATACTTATTTTGTGTCAAGTTATATTCAGGCTCCACTCTTCGAAAAAGTACCCTTATTTGCCATCGAGAATCCACGTTGAGAGAAATATCGGCATTTTTCAAAAAAGTCGCTAAATTTTTTGTTTTATAAAATCTCTACTCTCTGATGGTGTAAAAATATACATTCCGACGGTAAATTTTCTTGAGAATGCATTTCCATAAGAATTGTAGTTTGCCGGAAATCGAAAAACCGTATTACTCTTAAAACTTAACATCAGTAAAGTTTTATTGAACAGGTAAATGGGGCGCAGGGATCTTGGGGTCAATAAAATCGTATAGGTAAACGGGGCGCAAATGTTTTCTTTAAAGTAAAGGTATCGAAATAAAATGTTGGTCTATTTTTAAAAATTTTATTAATTACGAAACATTTATTGCATCAAAAATATTTACATTCTTTTGTTTACTGTCTTTGGAAAATGTAAAATTTTTGTAGGCTATTAAATCTTTTCCACTCACACTTTCAATTACTGATACCGACATTTTCTCACTATTAAAATCTTGAGCGGAAATCTTTTCGCACATCTATTCACTATTACAATGAGAACTGAACTGATTAAGTGGTATACAAATTATTAGTGTCAATTATAGAATTCTTACCTGCCTGACCCACACCCCTCTCGGGAAGGGCCAAGCCGTCAAAGTTCAATTTTTATTTTGGATTTTTTCGCCATATTGCATTTATTTTTTAACCAATCCAGTTGCATATTTGGCACACAAATCGAGCTTTTGCAGATTCTAAAATTTTAAGACAAAAGTACTTTTTTAAATACCCGCCAGAGGGCACTTTACCTAAAACTTAAAATTTATTTACATCATAACTTTTTATTTTTGACAGATATCGCAAAAGCTGGGGTCGCCATTTTGTATAGACAATCAAAACTTAAAAAATAAGGCACTCTTTATTAAAGTCGATAAACTTCACCGTTTAGGCACCATATAGACATCAAAAGTTTTTATCAATTTCAATCAAATTACCTACATAGCTATAGTACAGGGTGTCCAGTGACTCAACCTCGAGCAACCCTAACCAAACGATTCTCCTACAACAAAAATAGGTAAATAAAACTTCATATAAACATATGTAACCGTCATAAAATATAGCTTGTTCTATTTAAAAATATAACTTTGATATACGTCACACTTTTGAGACACGCTGTATACAGTGTCCGTCAGATATATGAACGCATATGGAAATTTTTTATTCCACATTTTACAAAGAAAAATATTTTACATAAAAGTTGCTGCTTCCTTTCAAACTTAAGATACGCTGCTAAAATTGTAAATATCTTCATTTGTATACCGGGGAGATACAAAAATATGAAAATGGTTCAAAGAGTATAGTATCCTTATTTCTCAGAGAACATACAAATATTATTTGTAAAAAGTATCTCAAATTGAAAGTAGGTAGGTAGGTAGGTAGAATACAGGGTAGCGCAAAACTAATAGCAAAAATTATAAAAAATGGATTCTTGAGATAGGTGACTGTGACTTCATATTTGACACCCACTTTTAATTTGAGATACTTTTCCAAATAATATTTGGATGTATTCTGAGAAATAAGGATACTTTACTCATGAACCATTTTTATAGTTTTTGGATCTCCCGATACTACAAATGAAGATATTTCAATTTTGGCAGCTGTATTTTTAGTTTAAAAGAAAGCAGCAACTTTTATGTTAATTTTTTTTGTAAAATGTGTAATGAAAACAACGACAGACTCTGTAGACTAAAATAATTTTATACTTCGGCCTTATCCGACCTCTATATATGTTCCCTAGTCACTTTTTTAATAAACCCTTTGGGTATCCAGCTATAGACTGTGGTGTAAACGACAATATAATTTAGGAGTGGTTAGGGTGTTTTGTTTTCATTTATTTTTTTGTCGAAAAACTGATCTTATTTTTATCATACCTCATTTAATTGCTATGCTAGAGACTTCTTTTTTTAATGAGAGTTTAGGTATGTGTTTCAAAAGACTTTGTGCATATTAAATGCATTAAAATTTACATTTGACTAAAACAGCTAACCATTAACACGCCGTATCTCGGTTCGTATTGGTATTGGTCGTAGAAAAATTATGACAATAGAATTTGGTTTGTTAAAACACTTATTCAGACTGGACCTTGAGTTTAAATTAGGATTCAAACCACGCTCAAGGCACGTGATCTCATTTACTTTCAGGCATACTCACATACCTGTAGAGTTTTAACTGCGCAGACCTGAGTGTGTATGGGGTAACCCTATACAGTTTTTAACCCGTTCGGGCGACCGGAGCAAAATCAAACATTAAGTACTATGGCCAAAAATTTTGTGTAGAATTCCGCGTGCATAAAACTAATTTCAAAAACAATATCCAAAAGTAAAATACTGTTATAAATTAAAACGTATCTTTACTTTTAAAAATCCTTGAAATCTTAACACCCTTATTAAGTTTAACAGTTTTCTTAATTTTAGGCGTAACAGAGCAGATGGTCTTTTTTAATCACCGCTTCAAAGTTGTCAATAGGGCTTTTGAAATCTCTTTTTGATAAGTAACAAAGGATTCAAAAATTGCTCAAGGGAATATTGCGGACTCAGGTAAAAATATACTCTTAGGTCTTTTCATACCTGTGCTTTATTTTGGTTTCCAGCTTTTGTATTTTTTTCTTTAATGTAGATTTCTCGTGCCATTCACTTACAGTATCGGAATAAGGAGGGTTTGTATATTAAAATTATATATTATTACACACATGGGGTTTTACCTAAAACTAAAAAAGCCAATTTTAATTTAAAAAAATGGTAAAGTAAAGTAGTTCTGTAAATTTGTGTAATAAATATTGGTTCGGGTACGACATATGAATAAAAAGAAGCAAATGCTTTTACTTACAAAATGCTTTTGTTTCTTAGTATACGCAAATGCTTTTGCTTAGATATATGTTTCTAAAAACCTTAAATTATCTCAAGGCGGTTCCAAATCATCCTAATTAACAGTAATACTTTATTTTCATTTATTAAAATAAGTCTTAAGACCATCACTATATACTTTAAGGTCATTACCAAATACTTTAAGACGATTAGTGGGATGCAATATTATGACTACTAAGCAAATGTTTTATTAACTTTATAATGAGTACAAATAATCTTACTATTTTTAGTAATATGACCAATAGTGGTTATAAATTTCACCCCGAAATTAGAAAAGTGGGGAATTTTTTAGACAGACGATCAAGACAATTCATTTTTCTATTAGTTTTTTTTAAGTCCGGATTGTTCTTTGAATATTTCTACGTGTTTCGACCGCGGTCTCTTGGCGTGGTTTACTCTTTAATGGGCGATGAAGATTGTTTTGAAAAGTTTAGTTAAATCCGAGTGTTTTCGTGTAAATTTAGGTCGATTGATCTTTTACTGTGTTATAGTAAAGTGAATAACCTATATTTAAAAACTAAATTATAGATAATACCCAGTGTCCCAAAAATTTGACGTACGAAAAACAATTTTTATGACACTCCTTCAATAATATTGCATATTTTCCTGTTCATGTGTCAAAAATAAATTTAATAGTTGTTTGCAAGTTATAAATAAATATAATTAAACAAAAGCAGTTGAAGGTAGAGAAAAATAGTTACACTTTCTAATAGTAACTTTTAAACTGTCAACAACCTTTAATTTTATAATTTTTACATAGATAGGTTTTAAAAAGTTATCAAAGAACGGTGAGAGAAACTTTGTTTTACCTTAAATAGTTTTTGGTCAGTAAATTGTCAGAAACCAGAAATTACCATTTTAAGTTGTTTTTATCTCCTATAATAATTACAGTTAGGAAACACTTAAACAAAAATATTTAGAATGCCTTGCAGATATTTTTTTAATCTGTTTAGTACTCCATGAAGGCTTTATGCCTAAGTACCAGAGAACCGTGGGTGTCGGGTTATTAGATGTTTAACCATTTTTCCACGCTGTTCCGTCAACGTTATCCAAGCATTGAAACATGCAATTTTTGCATTTCACCGCACCTTTTAGACAACGCGGTAGTGCCACCACGGACGTTATTTTCTAAATAACTACTACCTGGGGTAGGAAGAATACTACACAGTGGTTTGCCAAGCCATCTGTAAGGTGACGAGCGAGATTCGAACCCGGATCGCTGCGGTGAGAAGCTGGTTACCGCTGCACTACGCTCGCAACAAATTTAAATATACAACAATCTACATGATATATGATTAAAAAAACTCGTTTCGGTTTGTAAAATTTTATTAGGACAGCATAATTTTGAAATGTGCTTCATTTGCTTCTTTATAACATTGTTTTGGAAAAAACAAATAAAAAAGCAAACCAGTTCAGACGCTAGTTAATTCTGAGTTAAGAGATAGCCACCCTCTACCAAACGAAAATACACTCCTCACAAAAATTATCGCATATGCTGAATTTTTCTATAGGCTTTAATACGAAAATTTCCATAAATTGCCATATTATCTTTTTTTTAAATTATTTAATCAGGACAATAAAAAAAGAGAAAATGTTAGGAAAATAAATAATTCTGACGAAACCGTTATTATGCTGTTAACAATACATCCTAAAGGGTAACAGCTTTTGTAATAATTACTAATTTTTAATCATCCTGTAGGATAAACTGTTGTTTAGTCACATTTGTGATTAAATTATATTAGGAATGAGAGCTTAATTATATATTTTAATTACAATTGTGATTACTGCCTTTTAAATGTACGTCATACAGGACGATTAGAAATTATTTAGTATTTTTAAAAACTTTTAATCACCCTGTAGAATGTCTTGTTACCAGAAAATAATAACGGTATGGCCGAAGTTTTAGCTTGACTTATTCTTTACATTTTCTTTTTTATTGTCTCAATAACCTATTTTTAAAAGAAATATGCCCATTTAAATAAAACATTTTTGTATTGAAGCTTATGGAAAAAATCGAGCATATGCGACAACTTTTGAGGGAGTGTATCGTTAGATCGATGGCACCGAAAAACTATGTTTAAAATATGGTGGTTGCTTAATCAAGATTGGCTAGATACCAGGCAAATTACCAGATTCTATTCAATTAAGCAGTAGTAATTGATAATTTGTCTAATAAACATATTTAGATGTCTTAAAAGCATTCCAATTTTTCCTAGGATCACAATAAATCGTCCGGTTATAGTAAGTTAAGACCATTTTAAACAGTCTTTATTACCATTACAAAATAACTAAAACTGCTTTAAGATTCTAATATAAATTCTTTATTATTACTAAAAACCCTTTTAAGGTGAGAACAATCCGAATAGTAGTGGTCTTAGAAATTATATCAGTGATAAAAAAACAATCCTAAGATTTCTTTCTTACTGTCATTAGACAAACCCAGCAAAGTCATCTCAGTTATTGTAATTAAGATGCTGTGCTGTCGCCTATTTTACATAGACAAGATTATTATAAGGGGAACTATTTTATACGAGCAACTTAATTATAATCAGTAATATTTTTAATAATGGTTAATGTGTTGTTTAAGAAATATGCAGGGTGTTTACAAAGTTAAGTCATTAACTTTACCAGACGATTCTTTAAGTAATTTAAGGACATAAAGTGCATATAAACATGGGACTGCAAACAAATATTCCTGAAAAAAATCCTTAAATAATAATTTAGGCACATGTGGTGATCAGTTTTAACTTTTTAACATTAACATTTTAATTATTTAAAAATTATTTATTTATTTGTTATGTTTGAGCCTTAACACGAGCTTTAAAAATGTAAGTGAAAATATATATTTTCCATTTTACCAATTGTAGTAACTCATACAGTGTGTCCCAGGATAGGTGTTAAAAGGGGAAAAAGAGAATAAACATTTTTGAATTTTAAAACATTATTCTGGAAAAACTGCCCCTATGCTCCAAAACTAATAAATACCAAATTTTACTCCGATTTAAAATATACAGGGCGAGTTATAACCAAAAATATGAACCGAGAGTTACCTTTATTAATGGGACAAAATTGTATACCTATATGTAAATGTTGTAAAGAGTTAATTTTTGTATTAAGTTTTAAATTTAATAAAAACAAATCTTGTTTTAACAGTTTTTATTAACTTTCCTTTAACAACACCAATAAAAGTATAATTTTGCATTTTTTAGTTTAAGACCATGAGACCAGTTTGTTGTTGTTTTAAAATTAAAACATTTTTGGTCCATTTGTCCTCTTTTAACATTTCCTGGGATAAACTGTATATATAAAATTTTAAACTATACAATTGTCAATTTTTTAGTACTATATAAATTTTATATTGCTACAGATGGTGAAAAAGTATATTTTGATTTTTTTTAGACCTACATCCAGCTTTTGTTTGCTCTTTAGATCTCTACCACTTCAGTCCTAAAATATTATTTTACTAATAATTGTAGTTGTATAAAAATGTCATTTGGGGGCTTTAAAGCGTGCATTATTGCGTATTATGTTACGCCTAAGATACTACAATTGATAGAAAACTACATTTTCTTTAATTATTTTTGTGAATGACGGGCATGACTAGAATTCACTCTAAAGTACCCCACAAGAAAAAGAAATTCTAAAAAATTTACTTTGGATACCTTGGTAACTGAAATAAAATTACACATTTGCTGGTCAAAAAAATAGTGGTGTGAAGTGCACAATTTTTTGTTAAAATTATTTACTGAATTTTATAAACACGAATTATTTGGCTTTTTTGGACTTTTATCTAATTGCTTTTTTAATTAAAATTGATTAAGGCAATATTAAAAGGCCATACTTATTTTCAGTGACAATATTTATATAGTTACAAAGTTTTTTTTTTTTGACAGGCCGGTTAAATACTTTTTATGGGTATGGCCTTGGTTAGCAAATGAAAAATTATTAAATAATAAGAATTTTTACAATTATAGATTTAATTTTTAACTAAACAGTTTTTCAATTTTTCTAAAATTGCTTGGAAACATGTTCTTTTTTTAATTTTCTTGGGTTGGCAGATTCCTTTCGTGCGGAAAATTTCAGTACTACTTTTCCGCACCATACACATGTTTTCTGGAACAACAGTTTTTTAAATACGGCGAACTCCGCGCAGCTGCAAAAATGTTGGCTAGAGCCCTGGTGTAGATAAGAGGTGGGGTAAAGTGATAATTACCCCTCCTTTCCAGAAAGATTGACAAATTTGTAAGGGTCATTTCACATAAGGTTGTGAAGTGGAGTTTGTAAGTGGGAAGACTTTTCAACTGCTTTTTGGTTCAAAAACATCAAAAATGTTTTTTGTGTCCGATTATTGATTTTGCGATACAAAACGAGGTTGCAATTCCCCCTCCCTCCCCCAGGCAATGACATTATCTACGCCAGTGGGGTTGATTGGCTCTTCGCAATGAAGGATTTTCAGGCACTTCATTTTCCAAAGAAAATTTTGCTCTGACCAACTCAAGAGGTGGAAAAAACTCTTGCAATCTGCTGATAACCTGCAAAATGCCACACACCGTTCATTTACCATCAATATTAATAGTATAAGTGGGGTATAGGGTATCAGCGGGCCATATGAATAAAAAGAAGCAAATACTTATAAAACTTTAAAGTAAATGCTTTTGCTATATTTTTCTATATCATGAGCATTTGCTTATACTATAAGCAAAAGCATTTAATTCAAATTTTATAAGTATAAGCATTTTCTTCTTTTTATTTATATGGCCCATTGTGTTAAATTTAAAAAAAAAATCCTTTTATGTTCTTATATCGTTCCTAACACGTGCTGACTGCTTGACCCAACTATGCACGCGTCGTTCGGCGCGAAAAAGTGGAACTTTCAGTACTTGTTAGGAAATATACTATAGCGAGTGTATTATTTTTCATTCCAAGTTTATATTTGAACTTGTTTTTTATATTGTTTTTTATTCGAAAAATGGTAGAATATTATTTTTGCAATTGTTTGCTTCAATAATAGTTCTTTAAATGATTTAAAGTGACGTGTTTTATAAAGTTACTCTTGGTCCCCATGCAACAATGGTATCAATAGTTTCATATTACTAAAGAACGCTTCTACTTAAATACCTGCAATTATAAAAATTATGATATGGGTAAACCATTTGATTTGATTGAAAAAATGCTATGTTTTTTTAATTGTCCTTCTTTTCTCAAATTTTCCTGGAAATTTGCAACATTTACATTCTTGTGAAAATGCCCGTGAAATAATTTAAAACGCCGCGCCGCATAGACCGATGACGTAGTTGGAGTGCGCCTAGTCACAAAAATTCAAGCTACGACGACATGCCTTTTCTATTGCTTTTTTCTTTGTTGCCATATTTATTTAACGCGGCGCTTTTCACATAAGCACTGGCAACATTGTAAAGTTGTGAAATAAATTTTAAATAACTTTAAAACTTATTGCAAAAAACGATAGACAATTTTGTTAAAATTTAAATTTCCTGGGTTCGTGACGCATTTAACTATAAATTAAAATAGTTTTTACCATTGCAAAATTTGGCCTAAGAGCCTATTTTTGCTACCCAGTGTTTTAAAATATTTTTTTCTGCCTTTAATCCAAGGAAAGTAAGGAAAAAGGCAAAACATTCAAGAAAGGCAAAGAAAGAAAAATGATCCAAACTAATCCAACCCTGCGTTAAGATTTACTCTTCACAAGTGTTATTGGAAGCTAGTGCGCCCTTGGGTTATGGGTGTTGATCCTACCAACTGGCTGTAAGAAATGCTCCCTTATATGACAGCTGTTTTATTTCTTTCTTCATTTCTGGTAGAAATATTAAAAGGGCCGTAAAGAATGTTTACAAGCTTATACGTCAACTTCATTATTTGATTTAAAAAATAAGTTTGACAAATAGTCTAGGCGGAATACCTGAAAGCAAAAAAATCCCTTATAGCAAACTATTGATATACTTTTGTTAAATGTATCATAACGATAAGAAAAACAGTTCGGGACCAAAATAATCTGTTAGGGATTGAAGGAAGTGGTTTTTGAGGGTAAAAATGTGTTTTGCAATTTCATGCTAAACAATAAATCCTATTAATAAAAGTTAAATACAAAACTTGTCTGCAATTAAAAAAACTAAAAAATTTTTTAAAAAACTTAAAAAAATTCTAAAGTTTTAATGAACACAATAAAGAATATATATTTCAATAAAAAAAAATATAAAAACAAATTATATTGACATTTCTCATTATACTCGTACTCGCAATTAAAAAAACCTAAAAATAAAAAAAAACTTAAAATTTTTTCTAAACTTTTAATGAACACAATAAAGAATATATATTTCAATAAAAAAAAATATAAAAAACAAATTATATTGACATTTCTCATTATACTCGTACATTGTACATATTACTTTTGTCGAATAATTAATATTATTTATTAAAATTGTAACTTTGAAGAATTTTTGAATATTTTGAAAAGTTTAGAAACATTTTTAAATGAAAAATTAGGATTACAGGTATGCAGTGTGTCCCAGGATGGATGTTACAAAAGGACAAATAGAACAAAATTTTTGGAATTTTAAATGGGCATTTTGAGAAAACTGGTCACATGGTCCAAAACTAAGAAATACAAAATTTTACTCCGATTGGTAATATACAGGGCATGTTATAACTAAATTAGGAAAATGGCCTATAGAGTAAAGTACTTTAATTTTTAATAATAGAACAAAATTGTTTAAGTTAATGTTGTGGAGAATTGAATTTTACGTTAGCAGTTAAAGCACTAAAAAAGTCATTTTTTTATATGTTATGCATTACATTAACACTTAAATGCTCGACACGGCGAAGCAAATTTTACCTAAATCTTTCAAATATTTTAATTACAAATTAAAACTGTAAAAATCCCATCTACCTTTTTTAAACTTTATTGCTTTAACCTTAAATTTAAACATAAAATTTAATTCTGTACAACAACTTTGGTCTATTTTTAATAATAAAAGTTCTTTACTGTAGGTCATTTTTTTTTACTTTAACTTATAGCTCGCCCTGTATTTTACCAATCGGAATCAAGGTTGTATTTCTAAGTTTTGGACCATTGGGCCAGTTTTACCAATATGCCTATTTAAAATTCAAAAATTTTAGTCCATTTGTCCTCTTGTAACACCCATCCTGGGACACACTCTCATCCAAGTTTTACATTTAAAAATGTTTTTAAACTTTTAAAATATACAAAAATTCTTCAAAATTAAAATTTTAATAAATAATAATTTTTCGACGGTCGAAGTTACCAATGTACGTGTATAATAAAAATCTCAAAATTTAGTTTCTTTTTTTTTAATCGTCATTTCTTTATTAAATTGATGTTTATATTTTTTATTATATTTATTAAGAGTTGACAAAAAAAACGAAAAAATTAGCCTTTAGCAAACCTTTCTGATACAAAAAAAGGAATCAAAATGGCGGTTGAAAATTTTCATTTTTTTTAAGTAAGTTTCCCCATTAACAGTTGGATAATTATTTATGAAAAAATACAGAATATTTAGAATATTATAAAGTTTTTTTGCTTCAAATTTAAGCTTAATTAGTTTCTAATTCTAAAAGATAAAAATAAAAATAAAAATAGTTTTTAAACTTTATCGAAAATTTTTGAGTTTAGGGTAAAAATGGTTACATAAGTTGTAGGTCTTTTTTTTATTGTCGACAACTTTTATATTTAACTTTTGCTAATAGGATTTACTCTTAAGCTTGGTATTGCAAAAAACATTTTTTCCCTTAAAAACCATCCCCTAATGGATTATTTTGGTCCAGAATTGTTTTTCTTGCATAGTTTGCTGTAAGGATTTTTTAATGACCATTTTAACATAACTGTTTAAATACATACAAATGCGCTTTGGATCAGTGATCCCGAAAAACAAAAGTGTTGTTGTAAAAGTGGGTTCTGGTTAGTTAGGAAACTGGCTCTTTGTTTCATTAAAACAAGAATATTTAATGTTGTGGGAGAAACTATTTCATAGACATAAAAATGGTATTTTAGACAGAATCTGATCGGGATACATAAGAAGTGTAAAACTTAGAACTTTATGTTTTGTAAGAGAAATTCGATGTCTTCTAAATCTTACTATAATTATTATGTAATGTTTTTGTGACAGTTAAGGTTATTCTCGGAAGTAACTCCCAAAAGTTAGCGGACTGTTTTACTAAACTTGGCCGCCTACAACTAAAGAATGAGTGTTGGGAAACAAATTTTTGTGTTTTTAAAGCTGAATAAGATTGATTTTTTAAAAATTTTAAATTAAATCGAATTGGCCTATAATTAGTGTTTTATTCAGATTTTTTTTTCCGGGGGGATGCTTTAATATTACGGGAGGATCCTAAACTAAACAAAAAAAAATTTTGTAATTGTTTAGTTATCGGAAACTACTGCCGATTTTGATGGTTTTCTGGGGCGCTGAGAGGGCGAGTTATTAATTATCAAAGTGGAATAGAAAAGTAACCTGAATTCACCATATTCCCCCTTTGTTTTGCACGCAATTTTTGAGCCTTCTATTAAATTGGCATTCAATATTTAATTTTCACGTCTTACAACCCCATTTTTCTATGGAGGGGGATAAATAGGAAAATGGATTTTAAGAGGTGAAAATCAAATTATTATCGAGTGCCAATTTAGCTATAAATCAAGAATTAGTTGCAAAAGAAGGGGAAATATAGTACATTTGCTTTTTGAAGTTTGATGATGGATATCTCGAAAACGAAATGTTTTCGACTAAAAATTATTTCAGATTCGCAATCAGCGCTCCAAAGCCACCAAAAACCTTACTATACCGAAAATCCTTAATATCGGCGTGGTATCCGATAAATAAACAATTACCAACATTTATTAGCCTCAAAAAGTTGAATAGCAAAAAACAAAAGGTCCTCAGGTGTAAAAACCAAACCAACAAATAATATAACAAATTGTATACTTTGAGATTAAATATGTAATTGATACCTAATTTCTCCGGGGGGATTTTTTACTCTGGGGGTAAATATCCCCCTGGGCCACCTCCTAAATTCAACGCTGCCCATAATAATGTCAAAAAATAGATTACTTGTTCCACGTTATGCTGGAAAATAATAAAATACAGACGTCCATAAATTACGTGAAATGTTTTTTTTTAATTTTTTCTACACTCCTTTTCAAACCCCTGGTGATATTTGCTTTAACCTCCTCATACCCATACCCAATTTTACATGAGATTTCTATATGGCGCCCCTTTTAAACCAAAGTATTAATTTTGCCCTTGAAATAATTTTGAAGAGCAAGAAAAAGTTCCTCGACCCAATTTTTCTGAGCAGCCTGTCCAAATTCTAGCGAAACAAAAATGACGTGATAATTGCAGAGACCCCTCTCCCCCACGGTGAGATTTGGTAAAATTAAACTTAAACCGCCCCCTCCCCTAAAGGCCTCACGTAATTTATGGACGACCCCTTTCTGATTATACTAGACTGGCGTAGAAAAGAGGGGAGGGTAAAGGGAGTAATCACCCCTCCCCAGAAATGCCAAAATGTTTTAAGGGTTCTTACACGTAAAGATTGTAAAGTAGCGTTTGTTACTTGCAGACCTTTTTTTCTTTGGTTATTATACCGGATGGTGCGTGGCCAATCGTAACATGGAAAATCCTATGTAAATTTTAAGGGTATTTATTATTGGCTCCTTTCTACATTTTACAGAAAAAATGTAAAATAACTTTTGAAAAGACCAATCTGGCACACCCTCCTGTCAAGTCAAAAACTTTTAATAAACGAATCTTGAATTAATCTATTAAATGTAATTGCAAAATTATGAAATTGTCACAACATAATTTTCTTTTAAATTCTGACTGCCACTGATTTATTGACGCTTTTTCCTTTTGATAGTGATAACAATAATTTTACAGGTGCCTGTTTGGTTTTACCTGAACCGAAAGTTTGGTAATTTTGCAATTATTATATTTAAATGAATAATTGAAGATTCGCTTATTAAAATTTTTTGAAACTTGACACGAGGGTTTTGAATATTGGTCTCTTTGAAAAGTTATCTTACATTTTTTCTGTAAAATGTACAGAGGAGCCAATAATTAACCTTCTTAAAATTTACATGGGATTTCCTATGTTCCGCTCGGCTACGCACCACCCGGTATAAGCATCTGTTTTTACCTTTATGATAAATTAATTAACTGTAATACAAGGTACCTGAAAATGTATAGTTTTCGAAATCCCCCTGTGTAGCTTTAAAACTAAGAGGGTTATGATGACTTTGATTATGGCATCTTTTTTTTATCTTTGGACAAACCACGAAGACTAAAAGCCTAAATACTAACGTACCGTGGGTGTCTTAAGCGAGGTAAGAGGGAGTTTGTAAACACGGAACTTAAATACTTGAAGATTTGGGGGGAAGGAAAGACCTCCGCGGGCAGCAGGTTTCACATTCTAGAAACTCTAGGGATAAAAGAACGAGCAAAGTGGGAAGTTCGGGGCCTATCCAGTTGGACCGTATAGGGATGCATACTCGCGGAATCACGAGTTTCTCTGTTGGGAACCGTGAGTGGAGGAACTATACTGGACAATTTTTCAGAGCAGAAGCCATGGAAGTATCTATAAAAAGCGATAGATCCCCCACAGCCCGACGATGGGCAAGAGAGGGAAGCCTTTCTGTAAGTGAAGGAACATTAATAAGACGAATAGGTCTTCTTTGAATAGAATCCAGAATGCTTAGGGTTGTGGGGAAGCCATGCCCTAGATATGAGAACAATACTCCAAGGGAGGTCGGATTTGGGACACATACAAAGTGTACAAATTAGAAGGGGAAAAATACTTTTTGGCTCGAAAGAGAAATCCAAGCTTTTTGAAGCTGCCGTGGCTATAGATATAATGTGTTTATGTCAGTTAAGGTTACTTTCAAATGTGACGCCCACAAGATTGAAGGTGTCTTTGCTCTGTAAAACTTGGCCGCTCATTAGTAGAGGATGAGTATTTGGTAACTCTTTTCGCGACAAGGAACATGATTGTGTTTTGAATGCATCAAAGTGGACGAGATTTTGGCACCCCAATCCAATATTAATTTAAGATCCTGCGAAAGAGATATCTGCATCGCTCTGCTTTGTTTTCCCAATCAGGTTTAGTGATGGGTTTAATGAAACAATGAATTTTATTCGTGTTAGTAACCACCATCGTTTTACACTCGTCAATATTACAATTTACAGGTTTAGGAACCTGAAAACTGAAGTGAAGGGTACTATCGTCGGCGAAACAATGAATGGAATTAGTTGTGGACGAGAGAAGGTCGTTGATGTGAAGAAGAAACATGTTGGTGCCAGAACTGAGTCCTGAGGCACTCCAGCATTAACTTAGTGAAAGCTTGAAGAATGGCCGTCCACAATAACTGGTATACGTCGATCAGATAGATAACTAGAAAGCCAAGTACAGAGTTTAGTTGAAAGACCATAAGAGGGAAGTTTATTAAGAAGTGCGGCATGCCAGACCTGGTCAAAAGCTTTGGATATATCAAGAGCAACGATCTGGGACTCACCAAGAAACTCAAGAGACTTATTCCAGCAGTGTGATGCGAAGGAAAGAAGATCTGCTGTAGGTCTTTTGTGGCGAAATCCATACTGCCTGTCGTGCAAAATTTTGTGGTTTTCTAAATGCTTAAGAATTTGTGAATTAATGAATTTTTCCATTACTTTACAAAGAACTGAGAGAATTGAAATTGATCTATGGATGGAAGAGATTTAGATCCTTTCTTGATTGGGGAGCTCTCCGGAAAGATATAAAAATAATATCGGGCATTTTATGAGGAACCGGGGTAACCGATGGAATTGGATGATTTACGGGAGGGACAAGGGTTGAATTGGCAGCAAACGGTTTAGCAAATAGTTCTGCCTTTCCTTTAGCGGTGGAAATAATTTCATCTTCCAAAGTTAGTGGTGGGAAAGAACTGGTACAAAAATTTCTTCTTATGTTTTTCGCAAAGGACCAAAAAGATTTGCTGCCATTTGAGCAAGAAAGAACTTTGTTTTTAATACGATTGTCGAAGGAGTCTTTGGCTTCAGAAATTGTTTGATTGTAGTTGTTTCTTGCTTTAATGCTGGCCTATCGGTTTTCTGGACTAGGATCCTATAGAAACTTCTTGTGAGCCTGAACTTTTAAAATTCTAGCTTTATCACAAGATTTGGAAAACCAGGGTTTGTTATTGGATTGTTTGTGGTTCTTGATGGTGTGTGGAATATAGGTTTCAATGCCCAATTGAATTGATTCAGTTAGTTGATTGCAAATTTTAGAAGGATCACGAGAAGAAAAGCAGATGGAATCCCAGGGGTAGGTGACAAAGAAGTCCCTTAGGCCATCCCAGTCGGCTGAGTTGTAGTGCCATACGGTGCGTGGTGGCATGCATTCATTTACCTCGGGATGTGCAGGGTAAGATATAGTAACTAAGCCATGATCTGAGCGACCTAGGGGAGCTGTGACAGATGTTTGATAGAGTTCGGGGTTGAGAAAGAGATCTAGGGGATTTGAACTATGATTTGGGACTCTAGGAAAGTAGGTGGGTTCCATAATAAGGTTGGTAAGAGAGTTACTGACTGCAAAGATTTCGGCTGCTCTGCCTTGGGGGTCAGTTTTTGAAGAGCCCAGCCAATCCTTATTATGAACATTGAAGTCGTCAAGCACGATTACTTCAGCCGATGGAAACTGAGAAATTATGCTATCGTTTCACAAAAAGTTGCTAAGGTTTGCCGAAACTGCAAGGTAATTTCTTTATTATTTATTAAGTTACCCCGAACTTGCAACCAAAATGGGACACCCTGTACAATAAAAGCAATTTGATGGTTGATTATGAATTTCGGGGTCTAAATACGAGTCAAGTTTATATAGCTGTACTCGTACTTAATAAAAAAATCTTGTGGCTTTTATTTATTACACTTTTAATATATATTTTTTCTTTTTAAACTTTAAAATTTCTAATTAACTCCAAAAGAACATCCTTCGACAAAAACGGGTGGAAAGTTGGAAATCTTAGAAAAAATAAACTGTCAAATTTTAATAACAATACCTAAAAAATCGCTTGATTTAAGGGGGTATCTAAGCAGTTTTCTTTTTTATGAGGAAAAATAAACAGGGTGTCCAAAATGATGAGGTCATAAACGGTAAGATAGAGTGAGCCAAAATAATATTAATACTTTATAAATAAAAAATTCTATCGCACTTCGTTACAGAGACTGCTGCCACAGTACAAATAATATTTAGGCAACTAAGTAAATAACCTTATTATAATGCTTCTTTCCATAGGTAAACGGCTGTTCAGTAGGTCGGGATTATATAAGGTGCGACGATTTTTGTCATTTAATGTATGCATTTTTAACATAGGTGAGAAATTTTACATTTTGCTTTTTTACATTCCTTTAATATTTTTGTACAAAAATGGTATACCTACCTTAATTGAATCGATATCTTGGACCGTTTTTGATAAAATCGCATTTTAAATCCAGACATAATTCCATTTCTTTAAGAATTTTTTAAAATATGTTTAAATTATAAAAACAGTTTTTATTTACATTATAAAGTTTAGGAGGCTCAAAAACACCATTTTTAATACTTTTGGCGCATTTTCATAATTTTCTAAATAAAAAATTATTACATACAAAATTTTGGTATTTCTGAATTTAAAATGCGATTTTATAAAGAAAGATTCAAGATATCGATTTAAATAAAGTATCCTTTTTGTGGAAGAAGATAAAAAAATCAAACGGTCAATGCAAAATGTCAAATTTGTCACCTATGTCAAAAATGCATCCATAAAATGAAATAAAAATCGTCTCACCCTGTATGATTCCGAATTACTGAACAGCCGTTTACCTATGGAAAAAAGCATTGGTATAAGGCTATTTTGTTGCCCAAATATTATTGGTACTAGGGCAACAGTTTCAAAGTTACAATTAAAATAAGTTTTTTTTATTCTAACTTTGAAGTTCAATATCTCCCTAACGAAGTGCGTTAAACCTTTTATTTTAAACAAAATTAACATTATTTTGGCTAATTCTATCACCGCCGTCATTTATGACCTTACCTTTCCGGACACCCTGTATACCTATCTTGATGAGGGCCTAAAATTATTATTAATATTTAATTCTTTGCTGTTGGATAGACTGACATTCAGAGGTTTTTTACAACTTAATTATTATAAAAGTAAAACAGCCTATTGAATTTTAATTATTTAATTATTATAATTAATTTATCGATCATCTCATACATAAACTACCTGTATATTCAATACGATATAATTCCTGGCTATTTATGTTAAGCCTTTGCAGTCTGCCACATTTCTTATACTGGTACTCTTCTTTGTTCTTGTGTTTTTTTACTGGCCAGACTCTCAGACGGACGTAAAAGCAACTTGTTGCGGCATTCTTCAATTACCACAAATATTTTTAAATAACTTTTGCAAATAAAGTTAATTTATGTAAATATTTAAGTTGAATTTCGGATTTCCATGTTTATTTGTTCACCTTTTTCGACTATTTCTTTTGTCGGCCAATTTAACAAAATTAATTTAATTTTAACGAGCGGTTCTGATGTTTATCTGATGTTTTACATATTAATCCTTGAGATTTGTTCTTGAAAGTATTTTGTAAGAAATCGGACCCAAATAAGCGCGTCTCGTCGTAACCTTGCAAAAGTTAAAATACATATTTATACTTGTTGTCTTACTAGATCAAAAAGTCATAAGTCACTGAACACATTAGTAATAATTATGGATTATTTTATAATTATTAATAAATCCTTCTCCCATTGCTCCCTTTCTTTCTAAGGTAAGGTTCCGTATATTAACCAAGATTACCGATTGGTAAAGAGCGGTTTGACAGCGGTAATACCGGTGACATCGAAATGTTAAGAAATCGCGTTTCATAATTTAACGTGATTTTATAAATGGTAAAGTTACGAAACGGGAACCGAAAAACCAAGAACCGTGGTTAACTTACGGAACCTCACCTTAGTCCCTATACAATTTGACATAAGGTGAATCTGGGGAAGGTCAGTGGCATAGCGGAGACACATATGAGCAGCGTGAAAATTCAGAAGGTGGTAAGTAAAGACACATCCTACCCCCTCCCCAAAAAAAATCCCTTCTTCCGGAAAAATTTGGTACACAATTATAAAAAGTATTAATAGAATCTTTAACAAGCCCCTTTACACACACATAAATATTTTAGTGGTATTAAATTTATTTTTGCTCACATAATGAGTCCCCTAGTCCCCGGAAACCAGAATGGGGTCGAATACTAAAAATCGGTATTCGAATACAAATAAGAGTACCGGAAAAAAGTATTCGAATACCAAATGTTTGATTACTTGGAAGAAAAAAAGTATTCGACCACCCGGAATCGGTATTCGAATACCGGAAAAAAAATTGAATACTACAAGCAAAAAAAAAAGTCCTCGCCTCATTTTTCCCTACTTTTTGTTCCCTTTTAGTATTCTACTCATATACCCGGAACACCGATATTCAAATACCCAAAAAGTATTCGTCGAATACTTCAAAAGTAATCGAATACAGAATTCCGAATACTAACCAAAGAAGTATTCTGCCGAATACCAAACACACAATTGTATTCGAATAACGGCAAAATGTATTCTGAATACTATTCAGAATACTGAGTATTGGAATACGACCCAACTCTGCCGGAAACAATAAATTCTTCCCTTCCCCCGGTTAAAAATATCTGAATTTTACACTGAATATTGCCGTGGACGCATTAGCGAGGTCCAAAGGCTCCTTTTATTTACCAAAATGTATTATCTTATAGCCAGCAAAATAAAAAAATATGACATTTCAAAATGGAACGCTTAGGTACTTATTGCTTTTCTTGCATATGTTACGCCAAATTTGTGTAATTGCCGATTTCATGTATTCGACAAAATTAAAATTTTGTTTAATTCGTAAAATTAGCTGTTCTGTCACATTAGGGGGGTCATGGTTAGCTCTGGTCAGTTAAATCTTTTTAATAAAGCGAATATAAAAAAGATTTTACTAATCACGACTTACCATGTCCACCCCAATGTGACAGTTTTAATTACTGCTTATTTCACGAATTAAGCACAATTTTGCCGAATACATGAAATCGGCAACTACACAAATTCGACGTAACACAATACAGATGTTATGTATTCGAGGACGGTTCAACAAATACTTGGCCCTACCGCCGGATGACGCCACTAGGTAACAAAAAGATATATACTATCCTCTAGAATGTTTTCGTAGGCAGCTACTGTGAACATTTCATTTGAATCGAACACATAGTTTTGTATGGTTTTGTTTTGACCTCGTTTAAAAACGGCGGGATCTGCGAATTTTAAAAAAATGGAAAAGAACAAGTTTGACTTGCAGAAATTTGAGCCAAATGACAATTTTTCCAATTTAATTTCTAGTAAGAAAAAGTTTGGAAAATCCAAATAACCATGCCTTAACCAGCCCACAAACTATAAATGTTATTTATTGGGGTGTGTATTGAGATGTTTTAAATGGTTGGTCAAATTCGACGCTTTTTATAGGAAACTCATGTGTTTATACTATGTTTTACACTAAGCTATACTATGTTTTACACACAAACTTTTACACCATTTACGAGGCTCAAATTTCAAACCAAGCTTACTGGTGAAAACCGCAATTTGCTATCTTGCATTGTTTACCAGAACCAGAAATTAAGAAAGACTCTGTAGTTTCCTAATTATTTGCGTTTTCTTTAATTCTTCATAACTTTTTACTTTTGGAAATTTTTTAATTCTGTAAAAACTTTTTACAGCAACTAGAATGCTGATTGTAGATATGCTTTTTATTTTTCTTAGGTGACCCATTTTTGATTTATTTATTTATTTTTGTAAATTTTAAATTAAACACCCTGTATATTATTTTTATATTAATATGCTTTAAAAATTGCCTTTACAAAAGGTATCACACCTTATATTTCTTTTAATCCGTTTCTAAGATATTGCATATTTTGTCATTTTTACCGATATTGGCTAGAAAGTAGGCCATGCAAAAAATATTCATGTTTTGCGTTAAACAATCTTAACTTTTGTATTTTATTGACTGTTATGACGGAAAGACATTTATATTAATAATTTAATAATCCAAATAAGGGTTAATAATATTTCCAATTAAAGAGTAAACTAATTAATTCTGTTTATATTTTACCCAACAAACTTTCTGATCAGGTTTTATTAATACGTAGTAATTAAATGTAACAAAAGATATTTTTTTAATGTATGCAGCTAAAGAAAAATGGCCATGAAAAACAAATGCAAGCTAAATTTAAGCCTTTTTAGCAGAAAGCTTGCATTTGTTTTCCATGGTCATCTTTTATTTACCACCATGCGTAAAAGAAATGTCCTTTACGTTAAATAACTATCTACGTATTAATAAAACCTGATCAGAAAGTTTTTGGGTAAAATATTAACCGAAATAATTAGTTTACTCTGAAAATGGGAATATTATTAACGTTTTATCCGCCATAACAGTCATTAACATACAAAAGTTATATTTTAAGGTAAAACAAGATACCTTTTGCATGGCCCACTTTTTAGCCAATATCAATAAACATAAAATGATAAATGACAAAATATGCAATACCTCAGAAACAGATTAAAAGAAATATAAAGTGTGATACATTTTTAAAAAGGTACCCAAGCAGCCAGCTGACGTCTTATTGACGTCTCTTTTTAGTCATTTTTGGCCATATTTTGGCAGCAGACGTTATAAGATGACGACAAAATGACGTTAAAATGACCTCCTTAGGTCACAGACAAAAGACGTCCCGTTAATGACGTCTTTAAAAAGACAAAAATTGACACATATACTTTTTTTCAAAAGCTAAAATAATACGATATTTAATTTAGTAAAATTATATTACTAATTATGGAGTAAACATATCTAATAGTTGATAAGCTTTCCATAAAGACGGTGTTGGATGGATGTGTTATCTCACGTGATGACAACTAAAATTATTAGTATTTAGCTAGAAAGTATTCTTAACTAGAAAGTATTCTTAACAAGCAGTCGACATTATTCAACAAAATTAAAATAGGAAAAAACTCCTTACTGGTTGTAATTTCATTTCATTGCAAGGTAGCATCTCTCGGGACACCGTCCAACCTGGAGATGCAGATTTTTACACTAGTTAAAGACCGGTTTCGAACTGTCTTGGTTCACATCAGTACGGTGTAGGCGATAACAACAAGCTCCCAAAAATTCCTATAAGAAACGAAGATGTCAAATAAAAGTGGTAATTTATTGTCCATTACGCCATCTATCGGTAGTGTGAGTTTTTTCCTATTTCAATTTTGTATATTCAATGTAGTTCGGACGTCGGTAATATCGTGTGTTCTTGGCGAATTAACTTAGCGATTTAAATTATTATTTTTCACAGTTGACGTGTTAGGTATCTAAATGGCAAGTAAAAGTGATGGTCTCGAAAAAACTCTGAAAAATCCGGGATTTAAAAGGCATTTCTTAGTAGGATCAATGTCAAGGCAGGAAATTGTAAAGATTTTCGGCTGCGACGAAACCAAAAAAGTAACGAGATAAGATAAGAACGTACCTTGATAAAAAAGGGAAGGCGATTAAAACATCAAATGTGAAGGTGGATTTACAGGGGTCATCTCAAAAGTTTTGTCCGGTAATAAACGATGTTGAATTAAATAAGCAGGAGGATTTAATCTTTAAACCAAGACAGTCCAAAACACTCAGATAGTTCAGCACAACAAAATGAAAAGTTAGAGTCTGAAAGAACAACAGTTATAAAACGTCCTAGATCTGAGTCTAGCCCAGGTCTAATAGAACGTCAGAAAATACCTGGAAATTCGGAAACGTTGGATAATGAAGTCGTTGCATGTCTGGATGACGATAGGAATTTAAGTTGTGAATTTGAAGACGAGGAAGAAAGTTATGAATATCCAGTAGATATGATGACATGGAGTCGACAATAAATGCTCTGGAAACCATTAATAAATACTCTGAATGCGATTATGTACCGAGACCAAAAAACCAAAATTGTTGCCATAAATGTGGAGACGATCACGAAGGTCAACATTGTAAAGGGCCCGCTTTACACTATCTAAACTGCAAAAAGGTCGGCTTAGCTAAAAGGGGTTACTTGGCACGTGATCCAAAATGCCCAGTATTTATCAACAGAGTGAATAGATACAGACAGTACATAAATTATGCAAGTTCTCATAATTTTTTAGCCTATACTCAGTGATACCGGCACCAACACTTCCAGCCCGCCGATCTACCCACTCCAGTTTTCCAAAAAACAAGCAAATACAACTCAAGCAGTGCTAGAATTAAAGTTTCTTTTTACAAACTTGGCCTCACTGGCATTAAAATCCAACGAGTTACTGCTGGTGATACACACTGTTAAACCTACAGTGATACTGGTTTCGGAATCCTGGTTATCTTCATTTTTTCATTTTCTTGGTAAATATTTCTGATTTTAACCTTTTTAGAAGTGATAGGGCGTTAGAAAGAGGGGATGAAACCTGTATTTACGTAGAAAAGGAAATAGAAGGCATACCAACCATCGTAAAAACAAATAATAGGATAAAGTTAGACCCAATTGAATCCACTTGGTTGGAGGTTCAAGTAAGAGATTTACACGTAAATATAGCATGTGTATATCGACCCCAAATTTAAGAAGTGAACATGATAAACCGTTATTGAACACTTTAACACAGATTGCTTTAAACATGGACAATCTTTTTATTTTTGGTGATTTTAATTATCCTGGATTAAATTAGAAAAAAACCCTCTCATTTAGAGAATAAATCTGTTGCTCATATTTTTATTAACGAGCAATATTTAACATATACAACAACCTACTAGATTTCGTAACAATAACAGACCATCAACACTGGACCTGGTTTTTAACTCTGATGCTAACCTTATTTCTGATATATCTTTTGAGCCACCTGTAGGATGTAGTGACCACCTAGTTATTATAGCCACATCGCAGTTCAAAAACAATAACGAAGAAGAATTATAAAAATGCGAAATATGAGGATATAAATATGCACTTACAGAATGTGACGTGGCCTTTTACTAAAATTAATGAATTGTGGAACCAATTCTCGATGGAGATTGGTATATGCGTGAACTCATTTATTCCGGAATAACGGTTAAAAACTTCAAGAAGTAAACCGTGGTTTACATCCGAGCTCCAAAGACAAATAAATAGAAAAAGAAAATAAAAGCAAATTAAGCTTAAAAGTTTCTACTCCCACACTTAGAAACGGGAATGACACCATAACAGGAAACCTTATGGAAGTGGCAAATATGTTTACGGATTATTCGAGGGAACCTATATGACTGAACCTATTAATGGCATTACTATCTTGACTCCGACAGAAAGAATTCAAAATTCACTAACATCCATAACCATCAACAGTGAAAAATAGTTAAAGCCATAAAAAACTTAAAAGCAGATTGTAGTCCCGGACCTGACAATATACATCCGTTGTTTCTTAAAAATGTTTCCATTGTTGATGTACTTCAAAATATTATGCAAACATCTCTAAATGAAGGCAAAATTCCTCAAGAATGGAAAGAGTCCATAGTAATTCCTATTTGTAAAAAGAGTGATAAATTCGATGTTAAAAATTACAGACAAGTAAGCTTAACATCCATCCCATACAAATTAATGAAAAAACTAGTTGCTGAAGAATTAACTACATTTTTAATTAACAACGGTGTTATAACTGAGAGCCAACATGGGTTTCTACGGGGTAGATCCACGGTGTCCAATCTTTTACTATGCGTTAATGACTGGTCAAGACTACAAGATCAGAGAGAACCAGTTGACATTATTTATTTAGATTTTAGTCAGGCATTCGACCAAGTCCCTCACAAAAAGCTACTTCAAAAATTTTGGTATACGCGGGAATCTACTTAGCTGAATTAAAAACTTTTTATTAGACAGAACACGTCGTGTCCGAATAAATTGCGAACTTTCCCGTCCATACAGAGTCACTAGCGGAGTGCCACAGGGTTCTGTTTTGGGTCCAATTCTTTTCAATGTGTTTATTAGTGATCTGTTAAAGGGAATAACTTCTACTCTCTTCATGTATGCCGATGACTCCAAGTTATACAGGGTGTTATGGAAATACTTTAATATATTGAAATGGGTGACTCCTGGGACAGTGTAGAGACACACTGAGTACTTTTTTGTTTAATTTAAACTTTTTTACAATTTGTAAAAATACCTTCTTTTCACCTATCTGCTACGT